>CM074720.1:311440436-311640436 GCA_037306005.1 Rhinophrynus dorsalis | reverse complement strand
AAACTTTGTTGTTTATTTAAATCGGCTGTTAACCCACTGAATGTCAGAGAGGTCTCTAAAGTTGGAAACATCTCTCATTTAAAGGGCTAGTAATGTTTCTAAAAAAAAGCAGCTGCAATTAATCTTCATAGTATTTGGGCCATGGAGAGTGTTATTTTAACACTGTCCAAGTTGTTGTAGTTCAAGAGTAACTGAATGCTAAAATACCCCCTCACCTCCTCTTTTACTTATGTAACAATGCTCACCTCAGAGCAGCAAGACTGTCCGGATGGTTTGCAGAGAGGGACAATCTTCAGTGAGCATAAGAAAAAACATGAAAAGCCTCTCAAGGGGGCAGGTTTTCCTTATGCTCACAGTAAGAAGATTGTCCCTTTCTGTGAGCTGTCCATCCCCAGAACCAGATTCCACATCTGAGGGGAGGAGGCTTACACTAGGTAAAAGGGGCTGGAGGGGCATACTTCATCATTCAATTACTCTTGAACTACAACTCTGACAGTATTGAAATAACACTCTCCATGGCCAAATATTATGAAGATTAATTGCAGCAGCTATCACTTTAAGGGAATTAAAAGGCCCCTTTTAAATCAAGTAGAAATCTGGGAATTTTTATTTGTTCTTTATGGTGCACGTGGCTGGTTCCAGAATTGCTCAAAACCTCTTTGTACACCTGCCTCCAGTGTTTCTTCAGAAGAGCATTTTGTATTGCTGTCTAGAAGAGTTGGTTGTGGGGTTAGCACCCAGGATAACTCACAGGTACTGTACCCAAGTTCTGTGTTTGTGACTAGACTTTACCCTGAAAATGGGATGCGAGCACAGAAGCACTGGCCATAAATTAAGACTGTGAACTGTATTTTCAAATAAAAAGTGGCGTAATTCTTGGACAAACCAACTGCCCTTTGGTGGGAGAACTAAAAACCCCCATTGATTTAAATTAAGGGTTTGATCTCTTCAATGCTTTTAAGACCTCCCTAGCATTGAAGGAGTCAAAATCCCCATTTAAATCCATGGGGATTTGGGATTTTTTTCCCTTTATTTCCTAAGGTGTACTTAATTTGCTCCAGACATACTCCAATTTTCTTTTGTAAATATGGCACTGTGGAAGAAATGCTACTAAAGTTTTTGCTTAACTTGCTTTGTAAAACATCAAGAAAGGAAGATCTCTCTGTTCAGAAAACTGCACGCCTCAGTTGACATGCTAATGCTGTTACATGCAAGCTTTTGTTTCCTGTACATTCAACTTCAGTCTTGCAAATATGGCAGCTCCTGAAAGAATCTGCAGTAGCTTTGCTTGCAGTCTGAGTAACTGCTAGAGGCACGTGTATGTGGGAGGGGGGGTGAAGTCAGTTTGTTAGTCATTCATTGTATTCCCTGAGGAAGTGTCCCAGTAGACTCGAAATGTGTTGTAAGTTTAGCATTTGGTGTATTGCATATAAGGATTTATATTTGGGGTACTATGTTTGTAGTATAGCATTCGGCGTTTAGTATTTGTTGTATTGCGTTTGGCGTATGGTGTTTAGCAGATTGCGTTTGGTGAAGTTGTTGCAGATATCATTTGCATATTGCGTTTGGTGTTCCTCGTATGGTATATGGTATATAGCATTTGGCATTTAGTGTATAGGGTTTGTAGCATATAGCATATTGCGTATAGAGATTTATATTTGGCGTGTTGTGCATAGTGTTTGGCATATTTTTGGCATATTTGATGAATTGCGTATATAGTTCTGCATTGTGTGTTTAACATTGTATGTATTGCGCGTGACATTTTGCATATGCCATTATACATACTTCGTGTAGCATTCTGGGCGTGGCATTTTGCATATGACTGTGTGTGTGTAAATCTATAGCGTGTGTATTGTGTGTCACGTTTTACAAGTAGCATTGTGTGAGTATAGCTTTGTGCATATTGCATTTTGCGTGTATTATTGTGTGTGTTTATTGTAGTCTTTGCATCTCCTTACAGATACTTTGACAGGAGTGGCCAGCCACACTTGTCAAAATCACACACCCATGGTTGGACCAATAGGACAAGCAGTATAGAGGAGATTTGAATAACTCCTTCTTCCGGCCCTGTATATATATTTATTAAAATCAAATGCTAATAAAATCCTCTGAAATTGTCATGACAATATGCGCATTAGGGAAGTATATACCCAAAAACGTTTAACAGTTTATCTTATAAGAAAATAATAAAAGGCATAGCTTGGAGATGCCATTCCATTTTATCAGGGTTGAGTTTGTCTACACTGTCCAGCAGTTATTTTCGAAATACTTCTTCAGAGAAAGAGGGAGAAATTGGGTTACTTCATATAACACTGCTGTTACCACCCCATCTACTTCTAGCAGTGGTGTACTATAGAATGCTGTAAGATCACTTTTAAAAGAACAGGTCAGGAAGCTTTGGATCAAATGTATAAAGGTGAAGGTGGATCATTCCTAAGGCAAACCAGTTGCACTATAAGGAAGAAATAATTAATGGAAAAATGGGGGTTTAACCCTTTGAATGCCAACATGTTCTACATTGCATTGAGAAGCAATGAACTGGAGCCCTCTCTAGTGCTCAAAAGGTTAAAAGTACTATTTAAATCAATGAGACTTAACCCTTTGAGTGCCAGAGGGGGATGGAATGCATTGTGCCCTCTGGCACTAAAAGGGTTAATTTGTTTCCTATCATGCAGTTTGTTTTCTCCACTCCTCTTTATACACATGCCCCACTGACCACTCTTCTTGTTTTTTGGATTTGCAAAGGACATAATACATTATTGTAGCACTTTGGATGCTACAGGTGCCTCTAACGTCAAAGAGTTAATCCAAATATTAAAATATTGTACTATAAATCATGGTGGTTACTGATATCCAGCTTTCTTATCACAAACTGGTTTTCTTCTATTGATTTGTACAAGGCTTCTGTGTTTAAGGTCCAAGGAATTAAGGCCAATAATGCATGGCACTTGATTGTTCAGACAGTAATTGCTTCTTTTCTTACAGTGCTGGCCAGTGTTGGAGGTCTCTACACATCAGTTGTTGTAAAATACACAGACAATATAATGAAGGGATTCTCTGCAGCTGCAGCAATTGTCCTTTCAACTGTTGCATCAGTGATACTCTTTGGCTTACAGATAAGTACGTGCTGCATTAACTCATTTCAAAACTGAACAAATAATGTTTGAAACAATTCTCTGATATTACACATATTGTAATGCAAACTTAATTTATTTGGCAGATTAATTGCCAGTTGTACAGTTTAGGGAAGACACCTAACCATTTCCATATTGTTCAGAGGGGGAAAAAAGTACAGGGCTTAACCCTCTAAGTGCCTGAGGGGTATGCAATGCATTGCTTTGCATACCTCTCTGGCACTCGGAGGGTTAAAAACAGGTGTGTTCCCACTGTTGGGAAATTTTTTAATTTAGTACTGGCACAACAGAGTTGATGTCAAGGTCTCTGTAAAACCGTTCAAAGTGAAGTATTATCCTTTTCTTGAGTCCGCTCTAGAGAGGAGTAGGAAACTGACCTCATGCATAGAGCAGGGCTTAAAAGTTGAAGTCCTTTGCTGCTAGCCGGACCTGAAAAGTTACTCGCCACTGCAAGCCAAAACATACCCACCAGGGCTGAATTTCTACTCGCCAGGGCTAAATTTTCACTCGCCATTGACTAGTGGCGAGTGGAAATTTTGAGGCCTGCATAGAGGATGGTAGAACTAACATTGATATTAAAGGGAAAAAAACACTGCATTTTAGAGTGACAGATACTATTCACACTACCAAATTGTTCACTCATTTTTAATAAGGGACAATATGACCCATTACTATACCTTAAGTTATAGGCACCAACTAGCATTCAAATACTTTTGATATTAATACCAAATTAACCCCTTGTATCGCACAGAGGAAGCAAATGCATTGTGAAATAATACTTTGGACACACCTTTAGAATCCAAGGGATTAAGTTTTTGGTAAGGTTCTGCATGATTTTAAAGGAACAGTAAACACTTCAGTTAGTCTACTTTAACCCTTTGAACTTTAGAGAGTTGTCCAGCACAATGCATTGCATTGTATACCTTTCTAGCACTCAAAGGGTTAAGCGTTCAGCCATATGTCTCTGACTACCAATAAACAACCCCAGAGCTACCAGAGTAAACACCAGTCTTGTGCCAATTCTTGCAGGGTTGGTTGAATGGCTGCTCCTCTTCATGTCTGACCATTACTATGCAGTTTGAGAAGTTAGAAAAATTGTCCTTCTCAGACTTCATATGAGCCAGTCACTGATCAGACAGGAAGTGGAGCAGCCATTCATCTGACCCTGTGCGATTAGGTGAGTGTTAACTCCTGAGCTTCTAGAGTAGTTTACTAATGGTCAGAGACACAATGGCAAATGTTTAAAGTATAATGTTTGTTTATTTTTAAATTAAAGAGTTTCACCACAGCAGAAAACCCCACTACTGTTCCAGAAGATGGATTTTTTTTTCTATAATTGTATTCAACCAAAACGTCATAGCGGCATATGGATATATTCTTGGGCAAACCAAAGGCACATTGGGACAACAACAAAAAGTCCCTATCTTCATTTAGGTAAAATGAGGTTTTACCTCATGAATGCTAAAGAGGTCTAAAACTCACTGGCAATTTTTGTTTCCCCTATTGTACTGTTGGTTTGCCCCAGAGCTACTCCACTTTTGTTTTTGTACATAAGGCCCAGCTTAGCAGTACAAAAGACTGCTTGAATGAATTGTATAACTTGGACAAATTAATTTGTATAAGTAGAACTATAAAATTGTAATTGCACAAGATTCTGAAAATAGAGGAAATTAATAACGGTACTAGTATGTTGATTCTGTAATTGGTAGGAGGCAACCTTTTCAGGTTTCTCTGTGTCAGAATAAGTCTACTGTTGGACCTCTAGCTCGGCTGGTTAGGGTGATGGGAGCTGTAGTCCCTAATAGCTAGAGGTCCAACAGTTGCCTTGCAATGCACTATGTGATAGTGAGTGAAATAAGTAAGTGTATGTGTGTGTATATAATATATTACTGTGCAAAATTGAAAGAATACTGTAAAGTGAGAATGCTTTTTTTTTTTTTTAAAGGGATAGTAATACTTAAAATGTAAAAAAAAATATGTTGTAGGGTTTATCCCCCTGAGTAAAACAAGAGTACTCCCACTGCTGAAAGGTGTTTCATTCAAAAGTTATTAATTTTCAAAGTTGAATTTTTTAGGTGCAATATCACAGTGGCCTGAAATTGTATAGTGGCGCTGTTGCTACACGATCCTATGGACAGCTCTGGTCAGTTGACCATGAATCTCCATAGGATGGTGTAGCAACAGCGCCACTGTACAATTTCAGGCCACTGTGATATTGCACCTAAAAAATTCAACTTTGAAAACCAATAACTTTTGAATGAAACATCTTTCAGCAGTGGGAGTGCCCTTGTTTTACTCAGGGGGATAAACTCTACAACATTTTTTTTTACATTTTAAGTATGACTATCCCTTTAAAAAATAGACATGTTACTAGGTTATATTTATCCATTAACAAAATGCATAGTGAGTGAACAGAAGAAAAACAAATTAAATCAATATTTGGTGTAACCATTCTTTGCCTTCAAAACAGCATCAGTTCTTCTAGATACACATGCACACAGTTTGTTATGGAACTCGGCAGGTAGGCTGTTCCAAACATTTTGGAGAACTAACCACAGTTATTCTGTGGATTTAGGCAGGCTCAGTTGCTTCTCTCTCTTCATGTAATCCCAGACAGACTTGATGATGATAAGATCAGGGCTCTTGTTGTTGTTTATGCTGAAGATAGTTCTTAATGACCGGCTGTATGTTTGGGCTCGTCGTCATGCTGCAGAATACATTTGGGACCGAACAGATGCCTTCCTGATGGTATTGCATGATGGATAAGTATCTGCCTGTACATTTCAGCATTGAGGAGACCATTAATTCTGTCCAAATCCCCAACTCCATTTGCAGAAATTCAGCCTCAAACTTGCAAGGAACCTCCACTATGCTTCACTGTTGCCTGCAGACACTCATTCTTGTACTGCTCTCCAGCCCTTCGGCGAACAGACTGCCTTCTACTACAGCCAAATATTTCACATTTTTACTCATCAGTCCAGAGCACCTGCTGCCATTTTTCTGCACACCAGTGCCTGTGTTTTTGTGCATAGTTGAGTCACTTGGCCTTGTTTCCACTTCAGAGTTATAGCTTTTTGGCCGCAAGTCGTCCATGAAGACCACTTCTAACCAGACTGCTCCAGACAGTAGATGGGTGTACCAGGATACCACTGTTTTCTGCCAAATCTGAGCTGATGGCACTGCTGAAGGGAAGTAAGCATGATGTGTCTTTCATCTGCTGCGTCTATGGTCCTCAATATTGCCTGTTTCTTTTTGCTTCTTCAAAGGAACTTGGACAGCACATCTGGAAACCCTTGTCAGCCTTGACATTTCTGCCTGGGAGAGACCTTGCTGATGCAGTGTAACTACCTTGTGTCTTGTTGCTGTGCTCAGTCTTGCCTGGTGTATGACTTTTAATATTAAATGGTCTTCAGCAACCTCACGTTGTTAGCTGAGTTTGGCTGATCCTCTCCCAGTTTTATTCCTCCTACACAGCTGTTTCTGTTTCAGTTAATGATTGTGTTTCAACCTACATATTAAATTGATGATCAGTAGCACCTGTTTGTTATAATTGTTTAATCATATACCTGACTATATGCCTACAAAATCCATGACTTTATGCAGGTGTATGTAGCTAGAGGAACTGATGAACATTTGAAGGCAAAGGGTGGTCACACCAAATACTGATTTGATTTGGAGCTTTCCTCTGTTCACTCACTATGTATTTTGTTAATTGATAAATATAATCATTTTTACTTTACAGCATCTTTCACACCTACCTAAAACTTTTGCACAGTAGTGTGTGTGTGTGTGTGTGTGTGTGTATATGTGTGTATATGTGTGTATATGTATATATATATATAATATATATAATATATGCTCCAGATGATTTTTGAGGTCTATATACTTGTGTAACATACTTTTGTTTTTACTTTCTATCAGCGTTCACATTCTCGCTTGGTGCAGTTCTGGTGTGTGTGTCGATATACACTTATGGATTACCCAGAAAAGACACAACCATGATTGAAGTAAAGGAACCCAGCAAAAGCCTCAGTGACAGACTTATCAGTGTGTGAAGTTGAACAAGGGGAAAACATACACACACATTTTTAGTGGAGAAAAAAAAAATAGAAAAACCAAACAGACTATTTTGTATTGTATTTCTGTATTGTTTTAGTTGAAGATTCAGACAGGACTGTGCAGTAATGGATACTGCTACAGCATGACTTTGGAGAGCACAATTACAGCTGAATGTAAAATATGACGGATTGTGTCACATGGAAAGTCAAATAACTTCAGTTCATAGCCATTCCTGGATTCAGCTGGTCCACATTGGTTATAATAGACATAAACAGCTGCATTTTTGTATGGCGGAGGCTGAATGAAGTGATATGGGAGTACGTGCAAGATAATGGACAAGGCATCAGAGGGAACTTCTGTATGAAGCACTGGCTGAGTACAGTATTCCGTGCACACTGGTGATATGCCACTAAAGAGGTGGCAGCAGAATGAGGCCGCAGCCATTTTGAATTCATATTCTGGCAGTGTATGCCACAACTAGATTAATCCTTTGCATTTAAGTTAAATTGTACAATCATTGTGAAGTATGAATAGAAAACATGTGTTACAGTGTGGCTTAGTCGCACAGTTTTCTTCATATATTGAAAGTTGGCTTTAATTTTCTTCCTTGCTGATACTGAAGTTTAATTTAAAGTGCAATTGGGCTGTGGGGTTTATTTTACACTTGTTTTAAAGAATGTTGTTTTATGGGTTTGGCAAATAGATTGAAGACAAGATTTTTTAAATTAAAAATTGTTAATAGTAAATTATATTTGAGTTGTCAATGGTGGCCTTGTTGTGGCACATCAGTCAGTTTGTGACAAACTGTCCAGCATTTGATTGCTTATGCTTAACACTTTACGGACCAGAGGAAGGTGCACCACATAATGAAACAATATTTTGTCCACCTCTGTGGTCCTTAACCCGTTAACTATGGGTGACATGCCAGAACCATCACGGGAATCCTTCGGTCAAGAACTGATGATGGTCCTGACATTTCAATGCTTAATGATCGCAGCACACCTCAGGGCGTGCTGTGATCTTTGTGAGGGTACTGTAACTAACTGCTCCAAGACCAAAGCAGTCAGTTTCAGCTTCTCCCTGGTTGTTACACACATGTGAATGCTGCTACAGTGTTCACATGTGCCCTTGGAGCCACATGACAAAAGTAGTGTATGTAAACATTGCCTTTTGTCAGTGTTCTCTGCCTCTAGCTTCCTCATTGTGACAGTGATGAAGAGAGAATCTAAGAACATATAAAATGGGGGGAGGACTTTTATTTGAATTGATAGTGCTGGGAGCAGGACTTAGAAAAAGGGATACTTGGGAGGTATAAACTAACGTTCATTCCTTGTAGCCAGTCTGTGTTAAAGAGATAGTAATGCTAGCAATAAAGTAGATAGCAGAGTCTTCAGTATAGTAAAGGTCACACATTGCGCTATGTTTAGCTGCTTACTTTTGTGTAGTTCAAAAGCTATTAAGTGTAGAAAGATACCCCCCCACACACCCGCACCTTCTGGCCACGTTACGCTGAATCTGCAGTCTGGTCCGAACGGATGCAGTGAGGGACAAACTTCAGTAAACAAAGGAAAATCCTGCCCTCCTTCTTCAAGGGGGACAGGGTTTTCCATATAATTACTTACTGAAGTTTGTCCCTTGCTGGTCCAGTCCTGGGACCAGATTTCAGATTCAGCAGGAGGTGGTCAGAAGGTGCAGACGAGGGAACTTTATACACTTAAAATCTTTTGCACTACACAAAAGTAAGTAGCAAAACCTAGCACAATGTGTTACATTTACTATAAAGAAGACTCGACGATCTGTTTAATTACAAATATTACTATGCCTTTAAAAAAGAACCAATTGAACGTAAATCATCGCAGGAAAACCTATAAAATATTTGGGTTTTGGGTTTTTTCATTTCTCTTTTTCACATTTTTATATTGTCAAATTAAATGATGGGTTAACCATATAAATGCGGTATCAAAAGAGAGCCCTAGTTATGCTTAACAAATGGTATGTGTGTCTGTACTAAATGCATTGGAGAAAAAATAGTTGAAAAAAGCATACTAAAAAGGCCCAAACTACCCTTGTACTCTATTTAAAAAAGCCCTGATCTCTAAGAGGTTAAAAGAATTGAGGTGTAGTTCCACCTTGGACAAGTTTTAAATATGCCCAGTGGAATGTTAAGTAAGAACATAAAACAGATGTGTGTTGTATTTATGCCCTCAGGTCTTTTATTCCCATACAATATTAGCCCTTTGAGTGCCAGAGGGGTATGCAACGCAATGCACCTCTGGCACTCAATGGTTTAAAAAGTAGCTCTTCAAGCCTTTTGTGTTGGTATGGAGGTGTGGAAGGGTCACTCTTAATCCCTCCTGCTCTGGAGATGTCAGCTGCTCAAATCCCACTTGGCTTTCTGGGCTTCAAATATCCTTCAGTGGGCTTGCTACTGATCAGCAATGGCAATTTAAAAGGAAGAAAGCTGCACGAAGGAAAGACCAACTAAAATGATAGGATTCTGAAAAATTTAAATGAGGCTGACAATATCAATAACCAATGTTTCTTCTGTGTTCTTTCCGCAGCAAGTGTGGGGTATTGCCTCTTAGCTGGTAGGATCAATGAAAATTCTCAAGTCAGCGCAGGGCACCCTGCTTAGTTAATTTTGGTCCTACCAGCTGGAGGACAGAGATGGCTTACTTCATGTGTTCAAGATATACTTCTGTGTTTTCTCTGTGTAGGCCAGTGTGTATTCTGCCCACAGATGCAAGGTACATCTTACAGCATATAGACACACTTTTCAGGGTTGCATGGGATTCTGTTGGTGAGACTGGGCTGAAGCTGTGGCAGGGAACAGTGATCCGATGTGCAGTCTGCTGGAAAATGACTGCAGGAAGTGCACGGGGAGTCTTGCAATCTAAAACCAGAAGTTCAGTTGCCGTGCGTTCCACTGGTGGAACGCATATACAGGTATGAGACTCTTGTATAAAAGAAGGCTGTTCCTGGTTCCCCAGCAAAACTGTAAGTTAAAAATAGTATGCTATATGCATGTTTAATATGTTAACGTGTATGAGCCAATGTGTAAGCCCCTTCTAAGAGCTCCCATACTGAAGAATCTAAAGCAGCTGCAGAAACCATCACCTCGAGGAAGGAAAAAGCTGCCCAGAAATTTGTGACACAGAACTGTCGCCAGCAGATACAGCCAAATTGTGGGTGGATTTCATGAAGAAAGTGACCTGCAGTGAAGTCCTTTCACCAATCAAAGGATACAATTTGCAAATCATCTGGCAGAAAAAAGTTATTTTCTACCCCAAGAAAGGAAAAGTAGATGCTCTCGTCGGCATTCATCTGACTATCAAAGCCAGTAATTTAGAAAAGCAAGAAAATACAGGCCTGGCAGAGGATATGATCAGAAGAACAGAGGATCATCTCAAAGCTCCAGAGATGGACACAGTTGAGAATTCCAGCAAAAGCCTTTCCAATGAGGGCACTTCTAACCCTTCTCCAGTTCCAATAGGGGCAGACTGGAACTATAAGGCTGAGCCTTCCCTCCCCTTCTACAGGCTAGACTATCCCCCATCTTCCAGTTTTGAAATATTCCAGACTAAAATGGACATGGCTTGGAACATTGCTGCACAATTTTGCCTCACTTCATCTTATGTGAAGTGGGGGATGTATTGTACACAAGTAAAAAATGGAGTTCCCCCCCCACCCCATGTTTCATTCCCTCCCTCTACCAAGTAACCACAATCTACTCCCCTGCTTATACTCACCCCCACCGGAGTTTGCTTTAATCACTGCACAGCAGGCAGCACTCTGGCATCTGCTGCCCACTTCCAGCAAATCCCTGCGCGGACCCTTTTGTTTTAGCCAATGGTAATGCCTCAAGGTCCTCGCAGGGCAGTACAGTATATCCAGTGTGCAGAGATCTATGCATTGGATTAGTGTACTGCTATTGGCCTAAAATGAAAAGGTCCTTTTAGGGATTTGCTGGAAGCAGGCAGCAGATGCCAGAGTGCTGGCCGCCATGCAGTGGGAGTGAGTTTAAGCAGGGGAGTACATTGTGGTTACTTGGTAAATTGAGGGAGGGAATTAATCATGGGCCAAAAAAAAAAAGTTAGTGTGGTCTTTAGACTGGGAAAACAAGGGTGCGTATTATACAAAGGCACTCTTGTTTTCCCCTAAAATCTTGGGTATAATTTGCACCTGAGTATTATGCACAGGTGCAAGATTTTATGGTACTTTTTATTTTACTTTAGATATGGGGCTGTCACAATTCCCCCATTAGGATGGTTACCTTTACTGGCTTTCCCTGGAGGATTGCCCAGTATACAGGTGTTGTTGTGGACCCTTTGCATCCCTGTGGAATCTTGCAATCCAACTTTTCATTCCCAGCAGGGCCTCTCTGAGACTCTGCCTCTTTGCAATGGTAACCTGAAGACAGAAGATGTGAAGACTGGTGAGTAAATCTTTGAGTGTCATGGTCCAGATTGCCCCCTCTTATGCCCCTCCATACAGGGTTTGTCTCTGAGTCTTTGGGCTCTTGCGCTTATGTTTTTTTGTGTGTTTTTTTTTTTTAATATATTTATGTTCTTTCCCTTGCTTGTAGAGAATGGATGGCTGCTTAGTGCTTGTTAAACCCTTCCCTGCTGGTTTCTCCAGGTTATGGACTTTTCCTGGTCATTTCACTTTAGGATTGTGTCTTTTTATTACCCCCCCCCCCCTTTTAAAAATGTAAAATTTTCTTGGGTGCAGGGCACCTTTAAGATGCGCTTCCCTCCCTGCAGCCATCTTTGCTCCATTGACTTCTATAGGAGAACTTCCCTGGGACATATCTCTGCAACCATCTGTCATACAATGTTCATAGTGGGCTCATTCTTGTCTCCTCCATGCCCTATCATCCGGTTCTTGTCCTGAGTGCCTTGGGGCCCACGCTCGAAGTTGTAGGCATTGCTAGGCAACAGAAAAGACTACAATATCCAGAATGCCCATTTCCTGGTCTTTCTCCCAATTGGCTGCCTGATTTGAAGCCACCATTTTACTCCTCTCTTGATTATTCTACTCAGTTGCTCCATTGATTTCTATGCAAGAGACTATCTGGGACATATTTCTGCAACCATTTGTCATACAGAGTGGGCTCATTCTTATTGTCTGCTCATGGCCTGGTATCCGGTTCATATCCCCAGTGTATTGGGGGCCCTGCAAGTGCCATTGTAGGTGTAGTTGGATAACAGTGATAGAAAAGATTGCGTAGTTGGATAACAGTGATAGAAAAGATTGCATTACCCAGATTGCCCGTTTTCTGGGCTTTCTCCCAATTGGCTGGTTTGCAGCCACCATTTTACTTTTCTCTTGCTTGACCTATGCAGAGGCTGCCTCTCCTTGCTCTCCTTCTCCAGATTAATCCTTCACCTGCCAAATATGTACTTTTCTGGACTTTTCCAGGGTGAATTATTATTATTATGGAGAACTTTTAATGTTATTTTATACTAGTTAGAGATTACTCCTGTCAGGATGTTGGATCCAAAGGGACCTAAGGCTAAGTACACACACACACACACACACACACACACACACACACACACACACACACACACACACACACACACACACACACACACACACACACACACACACACACACACACACACACACACACACACACACACACTTACTGTTCATCATGCCAAATGCGCCTCCCTAGAGACTATTCTGGACCTCTCTGCCCATCATGTGCTGTGGCACCTACTACCTCACCGGTGTCCTCCAGCATTGAACAAGAGCCAGTTTGGGTTAAGAATTTGTTGTCCACTATGGCACAATTCCCCTGTCCATCAAAGGGGTTCTTCAGTCTTGGAAGCCCCCTACCACCTTCAGGTTTGTATCCCCAAGAGTTACAAGTTTACACTTATTGGCTCCTCTGAGGAGGACTTCTCTGAATATGACAATAAGAAAGGGGACTATGAAGATGTGGATTCTTCCTACTCCTCTGGAGACTGACCCTCTCCCCTCTGCTGTGAGGCTCATCTGGGCTGTCTTACAGACCCTTCAGGTCTCTAACACCCCTGATGAGGGTCCTTCCTCTATGTACATCTTCCAGAAGCGTGGGAAAACTCCTGACAAGAGGTTGACTATATCGAAGATATTCTCAAATCTGTACTCCTTTTCAGTGGCAGCTTTGGTGCGGTGGGCTTCCCCTCCTTCTGAAGATCCCTCTATTTCCTCTGCCATTGGTGGACTTTGCGGGTCTTAAGGATGTGGCAGATAAGAAGGTTGACTCTCTCCTCTGGTCCAACTTTGCTATCACTGGGGCCATCCTGAGGCATATTTTTGCCTCTGCCAGGGTCAACAGAGCTGTTGTAGTCTGGGGTGAACAATTTAGGGATGCTGTCCGTGAGGATGCCCCCATGGAGGATCTTTATGCTATTTTAGTCAACATGTCAGAGGCTAATAAATAATTTTCTGATGCTCTGTTTGAGGCGGTCAGATTGTCGGCCAAAGCCTCAGCATTTTTGGTTACTGTGCAACGCACTTTGTGACTTAAATGGATAGTAATACTTTGTTTTATCTTTTTTATTTTGTAGGCATTAAAAAAACACGAAGAATTATATAAGTCTTATCTCTCAAACCTTTATGGTTTGAGAGATATTCACAAGTAAAGTTTCCCCTTACTGACCAAAAACGGTCAAGTCTGCCATCTAGCTGTCAGATTTGGAATCCGGTCCACAGACCGGCCGTGGCTGTACAGCAGAGCAGAGTTCGCAAGATATAAGAAGAACTACTTCATTCGAATAGTCTACAAAGTGTGCCTTGTTTGCAAGCACACTTTTTAGACCCTTCCAATGAAATAGTTATTTTTATATCTTGCGATCTCAGCTCTGCTGAAGAGCCACCGGTTGATCTGCGGACCGGATTCCAAATCTGACAGCTAGATGGCAGACTTGACCATTTTGGTCAGTGAGGGGAAACTTTGCTTGTGAATATCTCTCAAACCATGACTTATCGTTCTTTGTGTTTTTTTTTAATGCCTACAAAATAAAATAAAGATAAAACGAAGTATTACTGTCTCTTTAACGGGATAATAATGTTTCCAAAAAAAAGCAGCTCCAACTTATCTTCATAATAGTTCAAGTAATTGAATGATAAAGTGTCCCCTCCCCGTCCCTTTTACTGATATAACACTACTCGCATCAGAGCTGCAAGACAGTTCTGATGGATTGCATCGAGAGACCATCTTCAGTGAGCATAAGGAAAACGTGCCCTCCTTTGTCAAGGGGAGACAGGTTTTCCTTATGCTCACAGTAGGAAGACTGTCCCTCCCTGTGATATGTCTGGTCAAGGGACCACATCTGAGGGGAGGCTGCTTACACTTGGTAAAAGGAGTGGGATATTTCTTCTGTGTCCCTCCCCGGCATGTAATATGGGTTGTGTCTCCGCCCTCCAGCTGGGTAGGACCTCCTCTACTCCTCAAAAGTGAAGTTCCGGTGGAGGCATCAGTTTCTTTTGTCCTACCCAGCTGGATGGACAGGTGTTGTTGTGGCACTTATCTTGCGTCTCTTTCCTCCTCCTCTCCTGGGCCGCTGAGTCTGTCCGCCGGGCAAGCTGAGCAGCGGCTCTGTGTACCTGCTTCAGCGCTACCGGGTCTTGCTCCTGCTAACCTCCTCCTTCCTTGCCCTCTTCGTACAGCAAGCAGAATATGCCTCCAGTACAGCCATCATTCGGCAGTCCCCAGCGTGGTCTTGCGGGGCGTGCGCGAGCAAGAAACGGATGTAGCAGTCTCATCGTCATGCGTTCCAGGCGTGGAATGCACTCGGCAGGAAGTCATGCTGCGTCCATAGGAACAGGCTGTGAGGCGGCACTGGACCCCTTATCCCTTCCCTCATTACCTGGGTATATAAGGTAAGGTTTTTTCTGATTTGTGTGTCTTAAAATGTCTTCTGCTAAGGGCCAGAGGGAGAAGGAGAAAGATAAAGAGAGAGAGAAGGAGAGAGATAAGGAGGAAGAGAAGCCTGAGGCCTCTGGCAAGGAGGATAAAAGTGTTCCTAAGCTTAAATATTGCCTTAATTGTAATGCAAAATTAAGCCTAAGTGAGTCAGGAAAGTTATGCCAAAAATGTATTAAGAATGCTGCTGGTTTGGATATGACATCACAGTTCTCCAATTTTTTAAGCTGGATGAAATCATCCATGCAGGGCTATGCAAAAGGGTGAGCCCTCTAGGAAACGTCAGCGCTTGGATCCTGGGGAAGGTACTTCAGCCCTGCGGGAGGAGGATAACCAAGAACCTAGTTTGTTTGATCCATAATCAGAGTTCTTCTCTGAAGAAGAGGGAGAAGTGAGTGAAGACCAAGGCTCATTTAATATAGATAGGATTGATGGGTTGATCCGAAAATCATTGGGCCTGTCTGATACGCCACAGGACCTAAACATAATGGATGCAGCTTTTCTGGGGAAAAGAAAAGAGGTTCCTGTTTTTGCATTACATCAGTCCATCCAGGACTTAGTAAAAGATGAATGGAGATTGGGCAACAGAAGGCCCACGGTGCCTAAAAGATTTTCAAGAATGTATCCCTTTAAAGAAGATGATACCAAACCTTGGATTTTACTTCCTAAAATAGATGCATCAGTAGCACAGTTAGCCAAGTGCACAACATTTCCTTTAGAGGACGGAACATCACTTAAGGATCCCATGGAAAGGAAGCTGGATGGGATACTCAAGTGTCAGTTCTCAGTTTTAGGACATAATCTCAAGGCGGCTACAGCAGTCGATTGTTTGGCCCATACTATGAGAATATGGTTGTCTAATCTAGAAGATAAGATTGAATCCAACATCTCAAGATCTAAGCTTTTGAAGGAAGTTGCAGTTATGAAGGAAGCAACTAATTTTTCCTGCAACGCATCTTCAGATATCATTCGCCTTCCTGCCAGATCCTCTGCGCTTTCGGTTGCTGCCAGAACAGCCCTATGGTTAAGGTCCTGGAATGCAGACACATCATCCAAGAGTATGTTAGTTTCCCTGCCTTTTTCTGGAACTTCACTGTTTGGTGAAAATCTTGACGACATTATTAAGAAGGCCTCGGGAGGTAAGAGTACCTTCTTACCACAAGATAGACGTCAGATTTTCTTCCCCCATACCATCCAGATCAAGAGGACGAAATCCCTCCTTTCATGAACCGTCCAGATTCCAAGGAAGATCCTACTACCACAGGAAGCAAGGATTTAGCCATAATTTTCAAGGAGGCTATAAGAAGGATTTCCTTAGGAAGGCCCCAAACCAAGAAAGAACTCCCATGAAAAGAAGCGGGCCCTGGCTGCGGACTTAGTCGGGGGCAGACTGAGTCTTTTTCTGCCTGCCTGGGATCAATTGGCAAATCCAGATCGTTGGGTTCAGCAGGCCTTGCAACTAGGGTACCCGCTAGAATTTTTCAAGACCCCATCTCACCACAGGTTTATTCAAGAATTCCTTCCAGTCCGGAGAAAGCCACAGCCTTTGTGAATGCTATCAAGAACCTTCTATCCAACAAAGTAATAGAACCGGTGTCTTTGCATCAGCAGAGTTTTGGCATCTATTCGGTTCTATTTTTAGTTCCCAAGACTTCAGGAGGTTTCCGGACGATCTTGGATCTCAAAGACTTAAACCAATCAATCAAAGTGTCCCGTTTCAAGATGGAATCAACAGCTTCAATTATAAAGACAATATTCCTAGGAGTATTTGTCCACGATTTATCTCAGCAACGCATGCCACCACATTCCCATAAGAGCATCTCACAGAAAATTTCTGAGATTCGCAGTAGGAGGAGATCACTGTCAGTTTGCGGCTCTTCCCTTCGGTTTGTCCTCAGCTCCCAGTGTGTTCTCAAAAATTCTGGCAGCAGCCATTCAGCCTTTAAGGAAGCAAGGGATTCATGTCATCTCATATTTGGATGACATTCTGATTCTGGCAGAATCCCAATCTCAAGCAGTTCTGCACACACAGAAGTCCCTGATGCATCTTAGTCGGTTGGGATGTTTAATCAAAGAAGAGAAGAGCCAACTAGTTCCAGCCAGAGCAATCATCTTCCTGGGACTGAATTTGGATTCTTGGAATAACACAGTCACCTTGACGGAAGACAGGATAGTCAGGGTTTACAGGAAGATATCTCGCTTCAAGAGAGGATGGATTCACATGGTTCAGGAATTTATGGAACTTCTGGGCAATCTCGCATCAACTACTCAGTTCCGTGGTCGAAATTACACATTTGCCCCATCCAATGGAATTTCTTAAGATTCTGGAGCAAAGATTCTGTGAATCCCTCCCAGAGAATATCCCTCCTTCCATCCACAAGGAAGCAGTTAAATTGGTGGTTAAGAAGAACGAACCTCAGGAAGAGGGTATCTCTGGGAGATACTGTACACAGACGCCAGGCTGACGGGCTGGGGAGGCAAGTGGAGGGCAATCCTTGTCCAGGGAAAGTGGAAGCCTTCAGAAGACATCTCCACATAAATGTTCTAGAAATGAGAGCTGTTTGGAATTGCCTTCAGAAACTAAAAGACAACCTAAGAGGAAAGGAGGTTTTAATTTATTCAGACAATCTGCCCACTGTTATGTACCTGAAGAATCAAGGAGGCACAAGAAGTCTCAGTCTATACAGGGAAGCAAGAAGACTTCTTCTTTGGGCAGAGAAGAATTTGAAGAACATCTCAGCATCTCACATAACAGGGAAGCACAATCTTATAGCAGATTACCTGAGCAGATCCACCATAGATCCAGGGGAATGGTCCTTGGATCCATCAGTCTTCAAACGGATTTGTCTCAAATGGGGTCAACCAGAGAGAGACCTCCTGGCCTCCAAACCCAACGGGAAATGCCGGAGGTATATTTCCAGATGGAAGGAACGGACGGCAGAGGGACAAGGCGCATTGAAAATTCCATGGAATTACAACCTGGCATATGTTTTCCCTCCAATTCCAATATTGATGGATGTAGTCAGGAGGGATCAGGCTGATGTAATTCTGATTGCCCCAGATTGGACCCGGAGGCCTTGGTACTCCTTTCTGGTAGCCATGTCGATACAACCACCTTGGCAACTTCCTCTGGTTCCCAACCTTCTGACTCAGGGACCGGTAGTTCATCCAAACCTCAGTTTGCTACATCTGACGGCCTGGAGGTTGAAAGGCTCATGTTAAGAAATAAAGGGCTATCAGACTCTGTTGCTAGCACCATCATTGCCGGTCGGAAGAAATCTACATCTGTGGTTTATTCCAAGATTTGGTCTACCTTCTTATCCTGGTTTAAGTCCAAGTATCCACAGAACTCATCCATTTCTATCCCAAGAATTTTAGATTTTCTGCAGGATGGTTTCCAGGCAGGATTACAGCCTGCATCTATCAGAGTCCAAGTATCCACTCTGTCAGCTATTCTGGCTACTGTCTGATCATGATCTTATTAAGAGATACCTGAGAGCAATATCCAAAATCAGGCCTACCATTCGTAATATTATCCCGCCATGGGATCTAAACCTAGTCTTGGATCAGTTGTCTAGAGCCCATATCTTTGAACCCATGGAAGATATTCCACTAAAAATTTTTGACGTTTAAAGTACTTTTCCTGACGGCTATCACTTGCCCGCAGAGTGAATGAATTACAGTCCTTATCCTGCAGCAGTCCTTACATGGTATTCCATCAAGACAAAGTAGTCTTAAAGCCAAAACCATCCTTCAGGGGGAAAGTCATCTCCGATTTTCACCTAAACTGGGAGATTATATTACCAACTTTTTGTACCAATCCTCAAACACCTAATGAACGGCAGTTTCATAATCTGGATTTTGTGAGAGCTCTTTCTATCTATTTAAAGAGGACGGAAGAATTTAGAAGCTCCGACTCCCTCTTCATCTACTTTCAGGGGAAGCTCAGAGGAAAATCAGCTTCCAAGGCTTCAATATCCGGATGGATTACTTCTTGCATTCAGTTGGCCTACAAGGAAGCAGGTCAACAGGTTCTTAAAAACCTGAAAGCCCACTCTACTAGGGCTCTATCAACCTCCTGGGCCAGGAAGGCTGAAGCTTCTCCTTCTGAGATTTGTAAGGCAGCAACATGGTCATCATTGTCCACATTCATCAAACATTATCATCTGGATGTCCAATCCTCGGCCGATGCCAAGTACGGAAGGAAAGTCTTGGAGGCGGTCATCCCTTCTTGAACCGGGTAGGATCTGTCCTCTTTTTTTGCATGGATACTATTTTTTCTTATTAACATGTCCTGTTTCCCTCTCCTTGCTATGGGTACTGCTTTTTAAGACCCATATTACATGCCGGGGAGGGACACGGAAGAAATGATAAATATTTGTCATTCTTACCATTGTATTTCTTCTGTGTCCCTACACAGCATACCCTACCCCATTTTTCATAATTTCTTGGTTTTTTTTCTTGCAGCTTGGTGAAAGGGAAACTGATGCCTCTACCGGAACTTCACTTTTGAGGAGTAGAGGAGGTCCTACCCAGCTGGAGGGCAGAGACACAACCCATATTACATGCCATGTAGGGACACAGAAGAAATACAAATAATGGTAACAATGACAAATATTTATCATTTTATCATTCAATTACTTTTGAGCTACAACTCAGTCAGTATTGAAATAATGCTCTCCATGGCCCAAATACTATGAAGATTAATCAGAGTTGCTTTCTTTGTGAAACATTACTATCCCTTTAAAATTTGGTCTGTGGACCAATCTTCCAAGAAGTCGCTGGTTTTCTTGCCCTTTCAAGGCAAATCTTTTTTTTTTTTTTTTTTTTGGTCCTGAGTTAAAGCAGACCATCAGTGATGCTACAGGGAGCAAGAGCACCCTGTTACCTCAGATGTCCTCCAAACGCCCTACCATGGCTAGGAAACGAAGTCTTTTTCATCCCCGTCAAACGGAGGAGCAAAGGCCACATGCCTCACTGGCCTTTACCCAACAGCCCCCCGGTCAAGGTCAAACAGCAGCGGCAGTTCAAGCAGCCTGGTCTGCTGGCCCTTGTTGGTGGACACCTTCGCCAATTCCACAGAGCAGACTCTATTGCGGGCCAGTGGGTTTAGTAGGTAATTTTGGAAGGGTACAGAATATGGTTTGAGTCCCTCCCTCCTTTCAGATTTTTCCAGTCCAGTGTTCCCCTGGACCAGGAAAAGCTGTGGATGTTCAGCTTCTGAACTAGAGATTTCTAGTTCCACTACCTCCTCGAAAGAGGTCCAGGTTTCTATTCAAACATGTTTGTGGTTTCCACGAATTATATCAGCTGCCATCCCATTCTTGACCTCAAGCAATTAAATTTGTATGTGGAAACTGCTCGCTTCAAGATGGAGTTTTTGCTCTTTGCCATTGCAGCTTTCTGTCCGGAGAAGTACCTCATGTCTCTGGACCTTTAGGGTGTGTACTTACACATCCCAGTTCATATGAACAGCCAGCAATATCTGCGTTTTGCCTTGGCTAGGTGCACTACTAGTTCACTGCTCTGCCCTTTGGGCTGGGCTCTACCCCTCGAATGTTTACCAGAGTCTTGGTGGCCTCTATTCACACCTGGGGTATTCAGTTGACTCTTTATCTGGATGACCTTCTGCTCAAGGCTCCATCAGAGGAACTCCTGGCTCAGTATGTGCAGGAATGTCCTTTAGATTCTGGTCTGCCATAGATGGATCCTGAATATGTCAAAGTCCTTTCCAGTCCCTTCCTACGAGCTGTTCCTGGGGATGTGATTCAATACCGGACTGGGGAAGGTTTTCTTGCCAGAGAACAATATCATGCAGGATGTGTCCCAATCTCTGGAGTGGCCTTCAGCTCCAGTCTGGGAGTACATGAGGGTTCTGGGCCACCTATTGTCTACCTTAGAAGCATTTCCCTATTCTTAGGTGCACATCATGGAACTCCAGAGACTTGTCATCCAGACGTGGCACTGGAATTTGGATTGGCTGCTCTCCCTCTCTCCGGAAGCCAGGCTGGATCTCCAGTGGTGGTTGCCACAGCGCAACCTGGACCGGGGAAGCTGTTCATGAGTCTGGAATGGACCATGGTCATGATGGATACCAGCCTGAGTGGCTGGGGTGTGGTTCTGGGTCACCTGGGGTTCCAGGGCAGATGGGCTGTGTAGGAAACTCTTCAGTCCATCAGAGTCCTGGAGCTCAGGTTGTTTCAGGTCTCTCTGGTGTACTGGACCTCTCAGTTGAAGAGTAATCATGTGAGAGTCCAATCGGTGAACACCACGGCCATGGCACACATCAGCTGGCAAGGGGGCACTCGAAGCACCTCTGCCTGGTTCGAGGTTGGGCAGAAGACCACGTTCTGGCCTTCTCTGCCATTCACATTCCAGGGGTAGAAAACGTCCTGGTGGACTTCCTAAGTGGGAACACCATCCAGAAGTGTTCATACTGATTGTGCAAAAGTGTGATCAACCTTAGATAGACCTGATGGCCACAAGGAACAACAGGAAGGTTCCAGTGTTTTGCTCCAATAGGGGGGATCCTCTGCCCTTTGACACGGACGCAATGCAGATTCTGTGGAGCTTTGACCTCTCTTACATCTTTCCCTTCAAACACTCTCGTTCCCTGGGCAGGAAGATAAGGATGGTTGCTCACTATTGTACCAAGAGGGCGTGATTTGCGGAGCTGGTGTGTCTTTCCATTCAGGATCCATTTCCACTGCCACCCAGACTGGACATCCTCCATCAGGGCTATCTCTGGATGGAGGAAGTGGAGAAGCTGGCTTTGATGGCATGGTTGTTGAAGCCACCATCCTAAGAGGAGAGGATTTCTCTCCTGAAGTCATCTCCATTATTATACATGCTAGGAATCTCTCTAAGGCCTGCCACAGGGTTTGATCCATTTTTCATTTTTGGTGTGTAAACAGGGATTTGTCTGCCCAAGCATTTTGGCTTCCCTGTGGATTTATCCTTTCTTTAGGATGGTGTGAACAAAGGACACTCAGTCTGAGTTCCTTGAAGGTTCAGACTTCTGCTCTCTCTCTATTTTTCCAGAGGCTTATTGCTATTCTGTCAGATGTCAAGGTGTTCTTTCAAGGGGACGCCCATGCTTTCCCTGTTTATAAGGCTCCCACACACCAGTGGACCTTAACTTTGTTTTGGGAGTTTTGCAGATACCTCCCTTTGAGTCCTTTGCATCTCTGGATGTGAAAGAGGGCTTTTCTTCTGGCTGTGGTCTCTGTCCACAGTTGCTTTGTCCTGCAAGCCGCCTTTCCTGGTTTTAACAAGGACAAGTCCGCTCTTCATACTTCCCAGGAATTCCTTCCTAAGGTGGTTTGAGTTCTCCATCAATCAGGAGATTGTTGTGCCTCCTTTTTTCCTGACCTTAAGTCTGACAAGGAGAGGGATCTCCACTTGTTTGATGTGATGTGCTGTCTCAAGTTCTATGTGCTCCGTACAGAGCATTTTCATAAGACTGATGCCTTGTTTGTCATCCCTGAGTGTCCTAGGGCAGGGCAGGCTGCTTAGAAGGTCCCCATTGCCTCTTGGATCAAGTCTATAATTTCTAGGACATACAAACTCAGGATTAAACCTGTTCCCTTCTGTGTTAGAGCACATTCCACCAGGGCCTTGTGCCTACAAGAATCAGGACTCTGTTGAACAATTGTGCAAGGCTGCGACTTGGTCCTCCATGCAAACCTTTGCTAAACACTATCGTGTGGCTGTTCTGGCTTCAGCTGAAGCCAGCTTTGACAGGAAGGTCCTTCAGCCAGTTCTGCCTGTCTACTGACCTAGTTTTTTCCTGTGCCTTACTGTTGTTCAGCTGTTTGAGCCCGCTTGGCTCTTGTTCTTGTGTGCTGTGCTTCTTTTTTCAGTGTCCATTGACACTTAGTTTGTTTTGTGCTTGTCCTAGTTCTGGATAATCCTAGGAAACTCTGGCATCATGAGGACCAGTGCTAGGTCCTTTCTATTACTTCCCACCACTGGGAGCCTACTGTTGGTATATCCTATATTGAACAAAATAGAAAATAGGATTTTAGTCATACCTTTTTAATCTTTTTCTCTTAGTCCATATGGAATACAGGTCTCCCACCCAGAGAAAGGGACCTTGCTTTGTCTCGCCTGTCTGAACATGGGAGTCCTCCTTCAGGCTTCTCTTACAGGAGTTTACTTCTGCTTCTCTTGTTGTCCTATCTAGTGAGCTTGTCTCATATCAAATCTGGAAGGTGGGGGCTGGGTCAGCCTGTAGAAGGGGAGAGAAGGCTCCACCCTTAAGACCTTGTCTTCTGAAATATTCTGCCTTGCAAAGGAAGGAGGATTGGCTCCCATGTTACTTGTATTCCATATGGACTAAGTGAAAAGGATTTAACAAGGTAAGACTAAAATCCTATTTTAAAAATGAAGATCTGCTCAACCTTGCGGCCTTTATTGAACAACGTTATCAAACCTGTACCAGAACATCTGAAAAATCGAAGAATCTGTTTCCGGTTTTGAAACCTTCAGCAGAGATGAGGTTAATTCTGGATCTGAAATGGCTAAATTAATTTCTCAGAATACAAAAATTCCAGATGGAGACTGTGTCATCAGCCATGAAAGCTGTTCCTCCAGATGCATTCCTGACCACCATAGATCTTCAGGATGCATATTTTCACAATCCTCAAAGAATCTCACAGAAAATTCCTAATGTTTCATATATTCAGGAAACATTACCAGTACAGAGTTATACCCTTCCATCTATGGCTCATCTAAGACAACAGGGGATTTGTCTAATGCCCTATCTAGATTTCGACCTTATTACAGAAGATTCAAAACCGAGATCCTACCAGACCACAAGAGCCTCTCTGAGTTATCTGACACCTTCACTGAACCTAACCTTCTTAGACATAGAATTCAATACACAGAAGGTAATGGCAACTCTAGCTGGGACAGATATAACAGATTAAAACAGAACATTTCTGTTTTTCTTCACAAAAATTACCAGATGGCTCCAGAATTTGCCAGGCTACTGGGACATCTCGATTCTGCAGTACAGATAGCGCCCTGGTCAAAAGCCCATTTATGGGAGACCCAAACAGATTTTTTTTTTTTAACATTTAGAGCAAGTATTCTTCAGACTTCCTGCAGAAACTCCCAGTTCTTTTAACCAGGAAGGAATTGGACTGATGGATGAGGCCATCCAGCATCTAGAAGGGGAGCACATTGCAGGACAGAGAATGGGAGATCCTAGCCATAGATGCCAGCAAGTTAGGCTGGGAAGGTGTTTAGAGAAATGGGTCTGGACAAAACATGCCAAGGGCCTCCACATAATTTTCTTTGAGTTGTCTCATTGCTCTACGACACCATTTGACACATACTGCAGGATTAGGGAGGTCAGACAACATAGCCACTGTGAGATACCTTCACAATCAGGAAGGCACCAAGAGTCTCCGCAGTCTATCACTAAAGATTCTTTGGGCAGAGAAGCATCTACTAGCTCTAGCTTCCTCTAGCATATCAGGATTAACAGACAGAAGTAGGTCTACTCAGCTGAAGAATGTTAGACCCAGGGGAATGAGTCTAAAGATTGAGGTATTTGGGGACATCATGCTACAATGGGGCAACCCATTTGTAGATCTGATGGCCTCAGAACTGAATACAAAATGCCCAGTGTTTCACCCCATGTGTAAAAAAGGACAAAGCACTGGGTCAAGATGCCCTCAAGTGGACATGGAACTTTCCACTGGCATACATTTTCTCCCCAATTCCCCTGCCGATGGAGGTCAACAGGAAAGTGAAGGACAAGGCCCAAGTTATATTGATTGCACCAGAGTGGCCAAGAAACATTTGGTTTGGAGACTTGATAAGGATGTCCATTCAGACTCCAATGCTATTACCAGACATCCCAGATCTTCTGTCTTGGGGTCAGTTCTGACATCCAAATCCAAACTTCTTCAATCTGATGACATGGTGGCTGAACAGTGCTCGTCTACAGGGATTCTCACCTTCAGCTGCGGTAACAATTATTTCTGGAAGGAGATCCAAGAGATTCCAGCATGGGATTTGAATTTAGTCCAACTTTCCTTGCCGGGATGAACATATAGAATCCATATCTTACTCTTAAAACTATTTCTAACGGCTATTACATCTGCCAGCAGAGCGAGTTGAAGGCTTTTTCATGTTCAGCCCCTTACCTAGCTTTCCACCAGGATAAAGTTGTCATAAGAACCAAATCTACATTTAGGCCGAAGATGATTTTCATCTTAGCAAAGAAATTGTCTTGCCTTCATTTTGTCTGGATTCAAAGAATGACAAAGAAAGAGAGCTACCTTTTGCTGTCCACATCACCACTGTGTATTCAACTCCTCTCTATCCTCTGGCATCTTCCCCTCCTCATTCAAAGATTCAATAGTATCTCCAATCCTGAAGAAATGTTCATTAGACCCCACCTCTCCATCCAACTACCGCTATCCCTCTTGCCTTTTGCCTCTCAGATCCTTGAATGCCTAGCTTACTCTCATCTACTTCCTTCCTCAACTCCCATAACACTCTGGACACGCTGCAGTCTGGCTTTCGGCCCACTTTCTCTACAGAAACTGCCCTTGTCAAAGTAACAACCGATCTCCACATTGCAATATCCAATGGCCATTTCTCTATTCTTATCCTCCTAGACCTATCAGCAGCATTTGACACAATCGACCATACCCATCTCTCCCAGGTTCTCCAATCACTTGGCATCTGTGGCCTGGCACATTCCTGGCTTCTATCTTATCTCTCTCCCCGGTCTTTCTCTGTATCATACGCAAACACCTCAGATCCCCCTCTCAGTAGGCATACCCCAAGGCTCTGTTCTAGGACTCTTTTCTCTGTATACACTCTCCCTGGGCCAGCTGATAAAATCCTTTGTCTTTAACTATCATCAGTATGCAGATGATACACAAATATTTCTCCACACCCTCAATATCACCTGAAATACAGCAGCGGGTCTCAGACTGCCTTACTGCTGTCTCTTCCTGGAAGGCTCGTTGTCGCTTAAAACTTAACATGTCCAAGACTGAGCTCCTTATCTTCCCTCTTAAATTCTGCACAACACCTCCATTCTCTATAACTGTTGAAGGCTCCACAATTTACCCTGCAGACAAGGCCCGCTGCCTCGGGGTAACTTTGGACTCTTCTCTTTCCTTCTCCACCCACATTAATGATGTAACCAAAACCTGTTGCTTCTTTCTTCGGAATGTAGCAAACATCTGGCCATTCCTCTCTCACTCTACAGCAGGAAACCCTCATACATGCTCTTATCCTTTCTCACCTGGACTACTGCAACTCTTTATTTATTGGTCTTCCTACTAACCATATCGCTCCTCTTCAATCAGTTCTTAATTCAGCCACCAGAATACTTTTCCTCTCCTCCAGAACATTACTCACCCCACCACTTTTAAAATCACTGTCATGGCTTCCCATAAAGCACCATGTCACATTCAAAATCCTCCTCATTACCTTCAAGGCTCTCCATCACTTGTCCCCGCCTTATATTTCATCTCTGATATCCCGCCATATTCCTGCACCCCCACCACACACCACTCATGGTGGACAACTCTTTGCCCCTTTAACCACTATTGCTGTTTCATGACTGAAGCTTTCTCCCTTGCTGCTCCCTACTTCTGGAATGCCTTACCACCCAGTATTCACCAAGCATCAACCCTCAACAACTTTAAATCCAAACTAAAAGAGCACCTTTTAAATATATCAACAGTGTAATATGAAAATAGTATCTCATATGTCAAAAACTGCACTTCCTCCTCTACCAGATCATATCTGTATGTCATCCATCCTATACTTAGATTGTAAGCTCTATGGGGCAGGGGCCTTTCATCCTCATGTATACTCACCTGATTTTCCCCTTATGATTGTCTTTGTAAGTACTTAATCACTGCACTTATTGTACCCCTTCTATATCAAATGTAAAGTGCCAAGTACACTGGCTGGCGCTATATAAATAAAATACACAATACAATACAGAACTTGGAACTGGTACAGGGGAGAGCTGGCCTGGGGGACAGAAGGGCAATTGCCCCCTGGGCCGGTCACATTTCTGGGACGGTGGGACACTTCTTCACTCGGTGTCCCACTTGCTGCTGTAACAGGAGCTACAAAAGTGATACCAAGAGCTACAATACAAATGGAGCTACACTGTATCATAACTCCTTTCCTTTGTAATCTCTTTGTATCACTAATGAACCTTTACTTAAAGGGATAGTAATACTTTATTATTACTATCACCCATATTGTAGATATTTGCTAAATAATTTAATAGCCCCCAGGTTCATCTCTCAAACCTTTAAGAGGTAACCAAAGGCAAAGTTCCTCCCTCCCTCCCCTTCCCTGAAGTCAGCGTTGTACTGACTGCAGGGATTTCCGGTCTGACTTTCATCAGGTTCCTCTGCAGCAGAGCCGCGATCGCGTTGGTGAAAAATAATTATTTCACTGAAACAGTCTTCTACATGTGCTTGGTTTGCAAGCACACGTAGAAGACCGTCTCAGTGAAATAATTATTTTTCACTAACGCGATCGCGGCTCTGCTGCAGAGCCACCTGATGAGAGTCAGACCGGATATCCCTGCAGTCCATACAACGCTGACTTCAGGGAAGGGGAGGGAGGGGGGAATTTTGTCTTCGGTTATCTCTCAAACAATAAAGGTCTGAGAGATTAACCTGGGGGCTATTAAATTATTTTGCAAATATCTACAATATGGGGGATAGTAATAATAAAGTATTACTATCACTTTAAATTATAAACTCTGTATTGTCAATAGTGTAGCCCATTTTAACTAAGCTAGTTGATCACTTGCCTTACCTGCAAAATTAATGTCAGTTTTAAAATTAACAAAAGGGGGTGGGCTGGGACAGTGAGCTTGAACAATATTAGAAATGGGCCACTGAATTGTATTTGCCCCTTGAGGCCACAAATTGCCAGCCCTCCCCTGAACTGGTACGATGCCTTTCTAGCTATCTAGATAGAACTAAGGTCTTCAGCCGCTTTATTTGTCCACTTTGGTATAACTAAATGATCTGTGGTCTCAAAACCTTCAATAGCTAAATGGATTAGGGACTGCATTATTTTAGCATACAGATATGCTAATAAAGAACTTCCAGTAGGCATAAAAACCCATTCAACCAGAGCAGTGTCTCTGTCATGGGCCCAAAAAGCCATTGCAATTCTGGAAGAAATCTTTAAAGCAGACACCTGGGCTTCCATTTAAACATCCATAAAACATTATAGACCAGACATACATGACTCAGCAGATGCAAAGTTTTACCATAAAGTGCTACAGGCAGGTCCTTCTCAGTAAGGTAATATCTTACCTTTTATGTTCCCACCGTGATTTGATGCTTCTTGGGCAAGTCCCACATTTGCTACGGCAGGAGAGAGGAAAAGGGGAAATTTACTCACCAATCTTTATTTTTCCCTCTGTGTCCTTACACTGCACACACTCCCAAGATCTGTAACCTCTCTAAGTAAGTTCATCTGGATGGTAAAGTGAAGCTAGCAGCTTGTGATAACTAGTGGGCATTATATTTCTGTTCTTTGTGCTACTAACCTATTCTCTTTTCCAGCTTGGACACAAGTATAACTGAACAGGGTGCGTTGAGCTGACTTTTTAAGAATTTTCATTGGTCCTACCAGCTGAGAGGCAGAGTAAATAACCCACAATTGCTGTGTAAGGACACAGAGGATAAACAAATATTGATAAGTAAATTTCTCTTATATGCAGTTGTAACACATTTAGCTTGTTTAACAGAGGATTAATGTTATAGTAATACTTTCATTATACATTCTTTAAAGTGTTAGTAATGTCTAACTTTCACAAACCCTAATATTGTAGGTATTCAAAAAATAAATGTACTGGGACAAGTTCGATTTCTCAAACCTTTATGGTTTGAAAGATGTAAGCGCTTAAAGTTTCCCCCTTTTGCTGACAAGCTGTAAAGCTGTCAGCAGTGGAGTTGAGTCATGCGACTCAGGCGGATCTTCAGCAGAGCAGAATGAGAGAGATCGAAAAACAGATACTTCACCGGAACGGTCTACAAAGTGTGCTTGGTTTGCAAGCACACATTGCAGACCTTTCTACTGAAGTATTTGTTTTTCGATATCGCTCATTCAGCTCTGCTGAAGAACCACCGACTGGTCTGGGACCAAGATCTCATGATGTCAGCTAGATTCTGACGTCTGGAAAAGGGGAGGGAGGGGGTAACTTTAAGCGCTTATATCTCCCAAACCATAAAGGTTTGAGAGATCATACTTGTCCCAGTAAGTTTATTTTAGGGTTTGTTAATGTTAGACATTACTAACCCTTTAATATTGTTCTAATTAAACAAATAAATCAAACGATCCAAGTCTTTTTTTTTTTTTTAATAACTTGTATACTTTTGCAGTAATATCCTTATAGAGTCCCCCCCCCATCCCTTTTATTCACATCAGCGCTCTAGCTGACAAACTTGTAGTCTGGTCCACAGACCAGACAGCTTGTCTGCAAAGCCGAAATAACATGGCATAGAAAGAGAATCTTAATGTGAACGGTCTACAAGTGTGTCTGCCTTAAACCACGCACACATTGTAGACCGTTTGCATGAAGATTCTACTTCTATGCAATCCTATATCGGCTCTCCAGACGAGCCATCTGGTCTGAGGAACAGAATACAAGTTTGTCAGCTAGAGTGCTGATGTGAATAAAAGGGGTAGGAGGGGGAAACTTTACAAGGATATTACTGCAAAAGTATACAAGTTATTAAAAAAGACTTGGATCGTTTGATTTGTTTATTTAAGAACAACAATATTAAAGAATGTATAATGAAAGTATTAATATCTGCCTATATGTTGTTGCCAATTTTCTGTAAAATAATATTTCTGAAAATGTAACCATTGTATTTTTGACAGTGTGGCACTTCATGCGAATTCCCTGTAGGCTATGTTAATTGCTGTTTTTTGTGCCTAAACATATTGCTTGCTTTTCTATTAGAAATGTCCCCAGTGTGTGGCTTTCATTCATAGCACAGTGTGTGGTAATTTTGTCCCAATACATACTAATAAGCATGCAGTGCCAGACTGTGCCACCAACAAATGTTTATATTAGAAACAAATGGCTAGCACAAAATATAGGTGTTTGGAACTGTTACCCTAAGATTGTTTTTTGTGGATGTAATGTCAGGGATAAGGTATACGCTGAAACATAGTTGATAAGGCTGAAAAAAAGACTGGTAACCATAAAGTTCAGTCCATGCTATATCACCCTTGTTGATCCAGATGGAAACAATTATAATAATGCCCCAAAAGGGATTAAAAAAAAATAATCCAAAAGGCAATAAAATATTTCCTACGATCAATATCCTATCTGCTTTGAAACCAACTGTTGTCATTCTCAGTATTGTAAAAAGGTATCCATTACTTTTATGAATGCAACTACAATATCTGCAGAAACAGCATCTCTATTCAAGAATAATATAACTTTACTGCTCTTATGTTAATGGTCCCTGCCTTTCCTCTAGTGTTAGAAAAAAAAAATCATGATTTAATTCACTATCTCAATATCCAGACCTTTAAGAGAAGTGGTGCTTATCAAGGAGGCAGTTAAGTAATACTTAAAATTTAAAAAAAATATTCTGTAGGGTTTATCCCCCTGAGTAAAACAAGGGTACTCCCACTGCTGAAAGTTGTTTTAGTCAAACGGTATTACAGCTCAAAGTTGAATTTTTGAGGTGCAATATCACAGTGACCTGAAATTGTACAGTGGTGCTGTTGCTACACCATCTTATGGAGATTTATGGTCCCGGGACCAGAGCTGTCCATAGGATGGGATAGCAACAGCGCCACTGTACAATTTCAGGCCACTGTGATATTGCACCTAAAAAAATTCTACTTTGAGCTGTAATAACTTTTGAATAAAACACCTTTCAGCAGTGGGAGTACTCTTGTTTTACTCTGGGGGATAAACTCTACAACACTTTTTTTTTTACATTTTAAGTATTACTATCTCTTTAACTTTTCTTGTGAAGTGTCATTAGACAGCATCAAATCCCAAGGATCAACAGATTCAGAAACTTTGTGGTAACTCGACTGTTTCAAAAAGGAAATGTTATTGGTTGTTCAAGATCTTCTGTCCAATCAGGAGATAAAGAAGGTCCCAAAAAACCAAGGGGAGTTGGAATCTATTCAGTTCTTTTTTTTTTTTCAGTTCCCAAATCTTCAGGAGGAATATGGCTGAATGCCTTTATAAAGGTATGGAAGTTTAAAATGGAAACATTAACATCTGTTATAAAGGCAGTTCCTTTTTTGTCTTTCCTGCTCACAATAGATTTAAAGGGTATGTGCCATCATATTCTGGCAAGACCGTCTCAAAGGAAATTGCTCAGGTTTGCCTTGACGGGCAAACATAAAAAATTTGGACTGGCAATGGCTTTAAGAGTCTTCCCAAAGATTCTAGCTGCAGCCATGGCAGGCTAGAGATAGCAGGGTATCAGAATAGTCCTGTATATTGGGAATAGCTGGGGTTCTCGGTCCTCCATAAAGTTCTATTTGCCATCTGACACTGTCCTCTGGTAGGTCACATAGCATCCTGCCAGTCCCCATCTACAGCTAATAGCATGAGTCCTGGAGAAGCTTACTCTGAAACACTCCTTTCATTGCCCTTTCTGCAGGAAATTACATTGCTGTTCTGTGCTGCTCTCTGCCCTAGTCACAAAGTGCTTCTAAGTGTTCATCAGTAAACTGCATGAATTAGCCTACAAACATCCTGACATTGTCTCGATAGAAGGAAGGCATGGCTGGGAGCAGGTGACCGACTCTACTGTGTGTGAGGGGAGGATATGAGGGAGCTCCAGCAACAGAAGAAAATAAGATCCAGGTGGCAAGAGAATGGGAACCGAAGGAGGAGTGGGTCAACACTGGTGGAGGACTCTGAGGTAGCATGTATAGTTTGCGGGTATTTGTGGGTAAGGGAATCCACTTTATAAATAAGTAAACATAGTGTAATGTTGGCAAAGCATTAACCCTTTGAGTGCCAGAGGGGGTGTCCAATGCATTGTAATGCAATGGACTACCCACTGGCATTCAAAGGGTTAAAGAAAAGAATACAATCATGAGGTAAAAATCACACATTCTCTAGACCCACAAATAAATGTAATGATGGGAACACGCTTTCTTCTAGGGAGAGTTGGGGTGGGAGGAGAATTTCAGTAGAGGGGACATCCAGCAGAGCTGTGTGGTACAGCTTGTACCATAGGAACTGAGGACATCACTAGGTAATATATAAAAGGCTATATCTAAAAGTATAAGATTAAAAAAAAAAAAATCTACTATATATAGGCAATTTTAAATTGTAAATCCTATGATGTTAAAAGTTATATCAACCTATTTTATTTTATGGTGTTTGTGTTGCTTTAACTCTGAGTACTGGGGGTCTAAGGATATATTTTCCCCTCCAGGTACAACATGCACATTTCATTGGATACACGCTAATACAAATTATATTGTATATGAAATTAGTCAAACTTGGTTTTCAGAAAGGTTTCAGAAATGTAAAATTACAGTATATAACACAATCTCATACAAACTTGACTTATCAACTAAAAAAAAGCATTATACCCAATAATTGGTGCACATAAGTATTTTATTCCCATAGGCCCCATAGTAGCAATAAAAACAGGACAAACGTATATATCTCCTTAAAGTAGGCAAGCCAAAGAATTCCATATTGTCTGATAGGTTGTCCTATACAAAATTATCAAGAAGGAAATTTTCATGGAATAAAGTGATAGATTCGTCAGAAATGTACACTAAAGTTACAGTATAAATCACACGCTTCATGTAGCAAACAAAAACATTAATCTAAAATTCCACATGTGTCCTGAGAAAAAAACCAAACATGTGAGGTTGTAACCTCCGTAGCATTGTAAATGGAGTTTGCTGTCACGCTACATCACAGAAATCTTCTGGGATTCAAGAAAATGAAAAAGCATTACGTTTGCAGGAATTCTTTGTTAAAGGAATTAGACCATTGAGCTAGTAGTTAGGGATTCTAGATGAGGCATTTGAAGGCAATAAGAGAGTTTCCAGTCTATCATTCGGTTTCAGATATGGTAAGAACCAAATGGAATAGGGGAGATAGGAGATCCTCTACTACTAAATGCTCTATGAAAATGTATCCTTTTCAGGAAGGAAATGTCAAATACCGGTGTAATCCGCTCCATGTTGATGCGGCAGTATCCAGGTTAGCAAAATATGCTACTCTACTGTTAGAATATTGGACCTCTTTGAGAGATTCTATGGATAAAATAATAGAGCATATTGCTTATTTAATGCTGATTCTAACAGGGCAAAATATGAAAATAGCAACTGCCCTAGCCTGTGTTTTCAGATCTATGCACATCTGGATGTCCACACTAAGACAAGACTGAATCTGGAATTTCCAGATATAAGTTACTTAAAGGGTTAGTAATGGTATATATAAATGAAAAGTATTATTGTAGATATTGAAAAAAAATATAAATCCATCAATGGCAGTCCGATCTCTCCAACCTTTGAGAGATATAAGGTGCTAAAGTTCTCCCCTCCCTCCCTTTTCTTTAATGTCAGCCTCTAGCTGACAGAAGATGATCCTGGATCCAGGACCGGCAGGCACCTCTTCAGCAGAGCCGAAATACCACAATCTAAAAAGAAATACTTCATTGGAATAGTCTGCAAAGTATGCTTGCAAACCAATTAAGTATTTTTTTTAGATTATGGTATTTCGGCTCTGCTGAAGAGCCGCCTCGAGTTGGAGATGAAGCCCAATGCTCCATGTGCCGTGAAGAGGAAGCATCAGTAAGCAAATATCAAAACTAAATACATGTTTTTGGTTTCTGAGGCCATTTAGTAGTGTCGGGGCACTATAAAAAAAAGCATGAACATAGGTTGCTGACACAATCATATTCTAAAGAGTTCCTGACAATCTACACTGTGAGACCTGAGGAATGACTGCTGGAGAACATACACACAATGTCAGTCTTCTGGAGCGGAAGCTTGTATGTCTAATATAAGGTGGGAGTCTGTTACTGTGGGGAAAAAAGGTTTTGCTGGATTGTATCTCAACCATTATTATCACAGTTTATGGAGGAAAAACCAGTGACAAACTCAGAAACACAGCAAAATATATCAGTTGTGTATTTCTTCTACTTTGGCCTAAATAGGTGACATATATTCACTGTAAGGAAGCATACCCATACAATACACTCCTTTTAGCATTTAAGTGCCTAAAACAGATCAGAACACCTATCTCGAGCAAAGGATCCAATGTTTTTAGTGTTTTAATTGAATTTATGGAATTCCATGCAGCAACATGCACATGGGAACACACAGTGCAGTCACTTTTTAGAGTTACAATCCATACAATAATGAGTATTTTATCTTATTGCTTGCTGTTTTAACACAGCTTATACAGCAGTGTTAAAACAGTATTATACAATAGTGTTATAACAAGTATAAAATAAGGAGCCAGTATTTATATGGATTTCATATCTAAAAAGTGACTGTACAGTGTGCACATATGCATGATGTTGCATGGAATTCTGGGTCTGGAATGGAAAGATTGTAAATCATAGATTCTTTGCTAGAGTCATTTTCTGATCAGTTGCAGACATGTAAATGCACACACAAGTGTATTCTATAGATCTTGTACTCTGAACAGAGGATGGATTTTTGCTCACCTTAATCTATGTTGACTTAAGAGAAAATTATTATAGTTTCTAAAGAAAAACTATAGAAGAAAGTAACACTTTCTTGAAGATTAAGTTTTATTAGAATACGTCACAAACGTCCCTTGCAACAATTTCATTTACATGTTATCAACAGGTGTAATGCCAAGAAGTTTCATCCCATTGCCAAGAACCAGTTGTACGTTATTGAAAAACAGGAGACGAGCCTGCAGGGCAAGATAGACATTATTATAGTAGCAAACAAGTAATCTATCCTCTACACACAATGCTAAAATGAAACTCTTGAATGCTAATGAGTTCTCCATAGGATTGAAAAGACCTTTCTAGCATCCAAGGTGATTAAAGTGTGAGTAATGTCTAAAAAAACTTTTTTGCATTTAGAAGAGCTTAAAAAAGCTGATCTAAATGCAAAAAAACAGTATCTCTCAAACCGCTATGGTTTAAGAGATACGGGCGTTTAAAGTTTGATTTCTCCTACTGACAGCTGTAAAGCTGTCAGCAGGAGATCCGTGTCGGTCGACACGGTGGCGCTTGAGAAGTGCCGAGATCTCGTTACTTACACGGAATCCCTTCATTGGAATGGTCTAAAATGTGTGCTTGAACGGGCACACATTTTAGACCATTCCAATGAAGGGATTCCGTGTAAGTAACGAGATCTCGGCACTTCTCAAGCGCCACAGTGTCGACCGACACGAATCTCCTGCCAACAGCTTTACAGCTGTCAGTAGGAAACAGCAAACTTTAAACGCCCGTATCTCTTAAACCATAGCGGTTTGAGAGATATGTTTTTTGCATTCAGATCAGCTTTTTAAGCTCTTCTAAATGCAAAAAACTTTTTTTTTTAGACATTACTAACACTTTAATGTCAAAATAAATAGTTATAAACCTTGGCTGCATTTAACAGACAAATTAAAAAAACAAAAAATAAAACTCATTTGACTTTAACGGATAACATTTTGAAACTTACATGTGCGACTTCTGGAGGGCTTCCCTTAACATGGAGTGTACGATGAGCCACATTAGCCAGATGGCTGGGAAGAAAAAGTCAAACATGCATTATAGGAAAAGCTTTGTTGTGGTAAATAAAATAGAAATTAACAAAAAGGACTGTGACAATCCATTAATTTTCAGTGAGGCCTGCAACTCATTACTATGTATTAAATTACATTGTTGAACGTTCTGTTAGGTCCATAATCTGAGTGATTCTCAGTGTTGGTCCTATAGACATCCCAATAGTTCAGGAGGATATCATTCCAGGTGACAGGGGAGTAATCAGTGGATTAGTCATTGTGACAGGTCTACTATTAATTAAATGAGAACTATGCCCTACCTTTCTTTACTGTACCCAATACCATTCTAGCTCAGAACAATATTGAGATTTATGACTGTTTGTTTCAGTGCAGGCAGGGTGTTGATTCTGGGAGACAGACATCCATCTGCCTTTTAGTCAGGAAGGATGTTTTTTTTTTTTTTTTCCTCATCTTAATTGGAAAAGGCTTCAACAGGTTTAGGTTTGTCTTCCTCTGAATCATCAGAAGTTTCCAGTATATAGTGATTGCTATTCGTTCCTGCTCTAAAATAATTTAGCAAAAGATAGGTCTCAAAAGATCTGAATGGACCAACATTTTATTGGTCACTATCAGAATGCAAACTACAAGACAGAGGACGATCTCAGAAATAAACTACACAGATGTACCAGATTGCTGTGTGAAGGTCAGCCATCCTGCTAAAGAAGACAAGATACATTTATTACAAGGGCATAGTTCACCTTTAATTATATCAAAAATCTAATATGTTGGTGTGCCCAAAGGACTGATGTTGATTGATGTTTTTGTGAAACAAAGTGTTGGAAAACTCTCCTGTATCAAAGGGGCTAAATTGATTTTAGTGTGTTTTTTTGTTTTTGTTTTTCAGCAGTGACAGAGAAAAGTGAGAAGCAGTCTACTGACAATGGATCAACTGTAGCAGTTGTTTTCCTGCTGATATAAAGCCTAAAGTAACACTGCCCCAGTCTGGGGCAAACCAGCTGCATGATAGGGGGGAAAATAAAAATTCCAGTTGATTTCAGTGGGGGTGTATAATGCAATGAGTTGGAAATCCTGTAGCCCAATTTAAATCAATAGAAACCGATAATGCAGTTGGCTTTCCCAGAAACATGTGGAATAGGGATTAACCCCCCTACTTACTCAAACTTTTATACATCCCTATCAATAATGAGAACCTATTCATTAGTTGTCTGTAAAATACAATGGGCTTTATAAATAAGGAACAAGTATTTTGACGAGCAATCTTAGAGAACAAACAAGATAAAGTGTCTAGGTGTTAGGCATAGTAGCCCCTCACTGGTACTACAAGTCACGTTTTTCACTCCCATGTGCCACTGCAGAGAAGAAATTTCAATATTCATAGACTGTTTCGTCCTCAGATAGTCCTACTCTGAAATGTCAGACAAATCCTCTCTGCATGAGAGAATCAGAAAAACCACAGACGTACGTTTCGGCCTATGTGAGCCTCTTCGGTGTGGTACAGCGGATTCCCTCTAGGCACATGGAGAGCAAGAGCCCATGCCTGGGATCCCCTTACACTTAGAGAGACTAAGAAACAAATATTGTGACGAGCACCCATCAAGAACGAACAAGATAAAGTATCTAGTTCTTAGGCATAGTAGCCCCTCATTGGTGCTATAGGTCATGTTTTTCAATCCCATGTGCCACTGCAGAGAGGAAATTTCCATATTCATATCAGACTGGTCCCGTCCTCAGACAGTCCAGCTCCGAACTGTCAGGCAACAAATACTGTGAACAAGCATCCATCGAGAACAACCAAGATAAAGTGTCTAGTTCTTAGGCATAGTAGCCCCTCAATGGTGCTACAAGTCACATTTTTCTCTCCCATGTGCCACTGCAGAGAGGAAATTTCCATATTCATATCAGACTGGTCCCGCTTTATGACAAACTAGAGCAACCAGACAAACCAACTGTACCACAGGGGACAAATAAACGATTTGTGAAATACCACAGAGTTAAAGGTTTTAAACCCTTGAATGATTGATAGATATTCTATGCACTGCTGCCTTTGATAAGGTAAACATGTAGAAAAAGAGTGCACATTTCCCCTTTAACTCCATCTTCTACAAGAAGATGACAGAACCTGGCTAAGGATATAAAGGCAAGTGAGCCCCTACTTGATATGGATGGTTGTCTATTTTTCAAAATAATATGCTTTGTCTACCTTTTCCCCATGACTGTAACTGTACATTTTATTGTAGGCAGTTAAAATTAGAAAATAAATATATTAAGTGTAATTTAGCCCAGACCTCAGGTTTTTCCACATAAATCTTGTTTTTTTTACCTTTACCCCCACGATTATTCCCACGTGACCAAGGCTCCCCCTGTGTCCTCAAGCCACTCTTGATTCCAACACAAGTCCAAGTCTGCATGGTTGGCCAAGAAGTGTACCTAGAAGCCGCCTTCTTTGGCCCGATTTGTCTTACACAGAGCTGCCGCAGAGAATAAGGGGATGCCTGTGGTAGTTCTGAGATGCGTGGGCCCTTTTGGTGGCTGACTCGTGCCTATGCAGGTGATATCTGAGGGTTGCCAGACAGATTTCATAGACCATCTCAGTGTCGATTGTATATGCCCAAGGATCCTTTAGACCTATTGCTGGCTCTCCAGTTCTGTGAGGTGATTCAAGCCTTAGTGGATGCAGAGGTTTTAGTTCCTGTCCCCATCAGAGGTTTCTAGGGTTTTTTTCCTGTTTATAGCTCTACAAATGTATGGGGCTGTTGCCCGATTCTAGACCTAAAATGTCTCAATTGCTTCGTGAATACACCTAGGTTCAAGATGGAATCTCTGCACTGAGTAATCACTGCCAAGTGTCCAAGTACAGTTCTTGGCTTCCATGGACATAAAGGATGTGTATCTTCACATCTCCATTCATGCCCAGCATCAGAGGTTCCTCTATTTTGCCTTTCAAAATCGCTATTCCAGTTTACAGCTCTGCCATTCAGAGTCTCCACCTAGGGTGTTCACCGAGCTAATGGCATCGCTGACTGGCCATATCTGCACTCTTATGCCCTATTTATACGGTCTCTTACCTCTCTCTTTGAATGCATCTGCAGACATGTATGTCTATTCTGGAGCAACACAGTTGGTGCTCAGCCTTAAGAACTCCTCCCTGTTCTCCTTGCAATCTCTAATTACTTGGCATAGATTTGACCCCTGTTGAGAATGGCTCTTCTTTCCAAAGGACAAGGTACAGACTTTGGCCATGCATGCATTTCAAGCTCGTTTGCTCATAGGCAACAGTGCAGGATTTCATGAAGGAGCTGGCAACAATAGTATCTGCTCTGAAACAGTGCCTTACGCTCAGTTCCACACACAGGCTCTATAGTTGGACATTCTGAGAATGTGGTCCAGGTGGCTGTGTCATCTCCTGCATGATATCTGTCTCTACAGACAATGTTGAATCTATAGTGGTGCTTACAAGAAAACCATCTGATAATAGTAAGACCTGTTGCTGATGTGTAGTGGTCCGTACTGATGACAGATGCCTGCCTGTAAGGTGATAATCAAGTGACCAAGAGTCTTTGATCAAGCCCCGATATCATGCTTTTCATTAATGTGTTGGAACTTCATGCAATTTGCCTGCTCTTTAAGACTAGTCCAGGTTGCTTCATGGGCACCCAGTTTGGATCTCTTCCAACAATGCGATGGTAGCGGTGTATGTCAATTGTTAAGGATGGACCAAAATTATGGCCACATGGTCTGATGTTAGGCTGATCCTTGCCTGGGCAGTGGCTCATGTTCTAGAGATATTGGCAAAACAAATCCCAAGAGTGTATTATGTAGAAGCAGAATACCTCAGCCTACAGAGCCTGGACCTCGGGCAATGGGGGTTAAAGCAGCCCATTTTCAATTCCATAGTCCAGAAGTGGAGCTGTGGTCCTTATGGCATCTCTGTTTCCTCTTGCTCCCTTAAACTGCAGGGTGTTGATAAAGATCAATATGGACCAAGCACATGTCATCCTGATTGCGCCTCATTGGCTTCATGGATATGGTCACTCTGACAGCAGAGGCATCTGACACTTCTTCTAGACCTTCTTTCTCAGGGCCTGCTATGTCACCCAGAAAAGAGGTCAGTGTTGATGGAGTGGCTCTTAAAGCAGATATCCCGAGAAAGAAAGGCTTCTCTCAGCCAGGCATTGAGACTATGCTTAATACCGTAAAGCCGGCTTCATATACTATAGGCAAAGGCCTGATCGGAGATGCTCGACTAGGAACAAACCCACTATAGAATTTACAAGGCTCTACAGAACTGGTGTCCTACCCAGGGTGCAACCTCTTATAGCTCACTAGTATCTTACAGAGAGGGAATATTTTAAAGCACATCATACTGATCCTGCCAAAATGGTAGTCCAACCACAAAGTGCCAGGAAATTCAGCTCTGACCAGTACTTTGCTTATGCAAATTATCCTTGAGTTTGGTCACCCAAAGGGTAAAAGAGGAATCCTTATGTGGACCCCTTGCTCACAATGCTTACAGAGATCAGCTACAGCTCACGGACGAGGCCCAACAAGGCCGGCAGGATCAGTATTATGTGCCTTAAGATATTTCCTCTCTGTGTAAGGTATTAGTGAGCTAAGATGTTGCTCAGCTTTCCCAGAAATCTTATTTTAAAACAAACTAGTGATATGTGGTTAAATGTGTCACAAAGAATACCTCAAACAGTTAAATACAAGTATGTAAACAAAGACAATAATATTCCTTATGTTTTGTAAAACAACTTTTTTCAGGTAATTATTGGATAGTAACATTAGCTCTTTGATGTCATTCTTACATCCATGGGGAAAAAAACAAAAGGATAAGGATTTGAGATGAGCAATTTTTTCACTGGACATTTAAGTGTTTAGGATCAAATTACTTACCCAAGGCCCATGAGGTAAGTCACAAGGTATCTTGGCTGAAGGTCTTCTAAGCACTTTAGTATTACTTCATCGTACCTTTGTGGAAAAATGTATTGAATAATGTGGGTGACAAACTAAAGAGAAATACTCAAAGCACAGTTTAAACCCATATTCATATATCACACACACAACCCTGCCTCAGCATCTTAATATAATTTATAACAATAAAAAATCCTTCACTTCTATTGGCTGATACCACTCCTGCAATGTATAGTACACCTGATATCTATTAGATGATACCACTTCCTCAATGAATAGTGTAATTTATACATTTTTGCTATTACCAGTCCCTCTATACATTTTACCTGATTTCTACTGACTGTTACCATTCACACACTATACCTGATACCTAATCAATTATACTATTTGATCAATCTATAGAATATATGATACCTACTAGCTGATGCTACTCCCTCACTATATATCTGACACCTAGTAGTTGGCATTAATAACATTCATTAAATATAACTTCTTAGAACCTGTGAAAGACATAATCGTGAAATTACAATAAATTGTTTACTGGAGTATAAAGTGATCCAAGATTAGTGTATGCCCCAATAAACATTTTTTTTGTCATGTGTGCTCATTTCAAATGTTGGGGGATTCAGTGACTGAGAACTATAACTTCTGGAATAAGTGGTTCTTATTTTGTTTAACAGAATATCTTGTCTGTAGGAGTTTTTTCATATAGATTCATGGTATTCATATAGCTATATATTATTTGAATGAAAGCAGTGTAACAACCAATCTACTAAGCCCTTACTCCTCTTGATTGGTTGAACCATTACAAAGGTCATATGGGGTGTCCAATACATTGGCCCCATAGTGAGCTGGCCATCCCCTCTGACACTAAAAGGGTTAAATGCAGATTATAATTACTCATCCTTCTGGTGGAATAAACAAATGAAGCAAATACCTGAGAAGATGTTGTAAGGTGGAAATGACAGATGGCTCCTGCAAACTGGTGACATCAAATTCTTCAACATCTCTTGTATCCCACAGGGCCTGAAGGCTGTAAAAAGACAACAGTTAAAACAGAATGATTAAGAATCATTGAAGACCTGTAGCAAGGTAGCTCTGGTTTAAAGTACAGAATCTTACTGTGAAACACGTCAACCACTGTTTTTTCTCTATAAGTAATGATGGTCCTTAGGTATAAAAGCAAATGTGTTGCACAAATGTATGGCACTCAGAGGGTTACATGGTGTACTCCTAGCCAACATTTATAAATATTCTCTCTTAGGTGCATTAAAGAAAATTTTAGTCTTATCTGTTAAAATGTTAGTAATGTCCAAGTACAAATATGTTGCATTGTGTAGAGCTTAAAAAGTTAAATTGAATGCAAAAAAAACGTATATCTCAAACCGCTATGGTTTGAGAGATACATGCACTCAAAGTTTGATGTTTCTTGCTGTCAGCAGGAAATTCGTATTGGCCGACACAGAGGGTCTGCAGCTGAGCCGCAGTCCCGTTATTTGAAATGAATGACTGCACTGGAATGGTTTAAAAAGTGTGCCTGGTTTGCAAGTACACTTTTTAGACCATTCCAGTGCAGTCGGCTGACACGGATCTCCTGCTGACAGCTTTACAGCTGACAGCAAGAAACATCAAACTTTGAATGCATGTACTCGCCTGATATTGGGAAGCCTTGACGTTGGCAGGCGGGCTTAGACATACTTTGGCCAATCTATGCAACGAAGACCCCAAAATTTATTAAAGTGGTATTATATATGCTTTACACAGGATTCTCATTTGGATAGTTTATATGGAGGAGCGCAGAGTTGTTTTGTTTTGGGTTTTCTGTTTAGGCTTTGGCCTAATGTTGGGGAGTTTGGAGAACTCCCACACTTCTTGCTGCTATTCATATTTATTCACTTGGGTTCTTAATTTTTATTTGTAAAATTAATGTAAGTGTTAATGTGAGTTAGCGCTGTGAGTTTTCTGTTTCCTTTGCTTTTGCACTTTTTTTCATTCTAGCTGCTTTGTCACTATTACTTTAAATTTCAAAATAAAAAATGTTATATCTAAATATGTATTTGCACACTTGCTACCACTTGCATTGGGGTTTTTAAAGGCAAGGTTTTGGCCTGGTGTTCTGGGCTGTCTGACCTATGCTAAATGCAGTCTAGGCTTTGTGCAAACCCCATGTGACCTGTGGAGGTGGGTGGAGAAGCAATATAAAGGGGACTGAGAGCTCTAGCCAAATGCCCACACCCTGCAGGCCACTGAAGGTGAGTCCTAGCATGAATGTGTTTGAAACTGTTTTTAAATGTGTTAAATGTTTTTAAATACACCCTACGCGTTATTTACAAGAATCATCAGGGGCATTTTAACCTAGATAGGAATGATTGTATGAAAGATTAGGTACTCGCCTGATATTGGGGAGCCTTGACGTTGGCAGGCGGGCTTAGACATACTTTGGCCAATCTATGCAACGAAGACCCCAAAATTTATTAAAGTGGTATTATATATGCTTTACACAGGGTTCTCATTTGGATAGTTTATATGGAGGAGCGCAGAGTTGTTTTGTTTTTGGTTTAAAAGCACACTTTTTAGACCATTCCAGTGCAGTCGGCCAACACGGATCTCCTGCTGATAGCTTTACAGCTGACAGCAAAAAACATCAAACTTTGAATGCATGTGTCTCTCAAACCATAGTAGTTTGAGAGATACTTTTCTGCATTCAAGTTAACTTTTTCAGCTCTACACAATGCAACATATTTGTACTTGGACATTACTAAGACTTTAAATCCTTTTCTCTTAGTCTGTATAACTCACAGTAACATAACATAGTAATTTAGGTTGAAAAAAGACTTGCGTCCATCTAGTTCAGTTCCTTTTCCTATTCCTGTTTACCATCGTTGATCCAAAAAGAAGGCAAAAAAAAAAAAACCCTCAATACAGTAATTACAAATTCTGCCTTGAATGGGCAGAAAAAAATTCCTTCTTGATTTCAGATGGCAATCACATTTCTCCTTGGATCAACAAGCACTAACTAAATATCAATCCCAATATTAACATACATAGCCCTCTATATTCTGCTCTTTTAAATAAGTATCACAGGTACCATGGGGAGGCTAGAACAATTCTAGAAGAAATTGTGGGTGAAGTCTCCCCTTCCTCCTCATCAAGCAATCCCACTAGCCCCGCCCCAGATAGACTTGAGACAGTTCTACTAAGCAGGACAGCAAGAAAGAAGAAAGGAAACAGATCTAAGATGACTCCCACGTCCAGCACTAGGAGACCATGCACGGTCCCCTTCACTGGGTGGGAGACCTGTATGTGATATGGATTAAGAGAAAAGTATTTAACAGGTAAGACTAAAATCCTCTTTTAAAATCCTCTCTGTTGTCCAATATGACATACAGGTACCATGGGGATGTACCAACATTGAGCTCCCAGGGGTGGGAAGTGAAGGAAAGGACGAAGTGCCTGTCCCCCATGATACCAGAGTTCCCAAGGACTATCCAGGACAAGGAACAGTCCAAACTAAGTGTCAACGGACACAAGAACAAGAGCCAATGGGGCTCAAACCATTAAAGGGATAGTAATACTTAAAATGTAAAAAAAATATGTTGTAGGGTTTATCCCCCTGAGTAAAACACGAGTACTCCCACTGCTGAAAGGTGTTTCATTCAAAAGTTATTAATTTTCAAAGTTGAATTTTTTAGGTGCAATATCACAGTGGCCTGAAATTGTACAGTGGCGCTGTTGCTACACCATCCTATGGAGATTTATGGTCCTGGGACCAGAGCTGTCCATAGGATCGTGTAGCAGCAGCGCCACTGTACAATTTCAGGCCACTGTGATATTGCACCTAAAAAATTCAGCTTTGAAAATTAATAACTTTTGAATGAAACACCTTTCAGCAGTGGGAGTAGACTTGTTTTACTCAGGGGGATAAACCCTACAACATATTTTTTTTTTACATTTTAAGTATTACTATCCCTTTAAAGAACTATAAGGCACAGGAATGAAAAGGTACTAGACAGGCAGAACTGCCTCCAGGACTTTCCTGCCAAAGCTGGCTTCAGCCGAAGCCAGAAAATCAACACAATAGTTTTTTTTGCAAATGTGTGCACAGAGGACCAAGTGGCTGCCTTGTACAGCTGTTCACAGAGGCCTTATTGTTGTAGGCCCAGGAGGCCCCAACAGACCTGGTGGAGTGTGCTGTAATGCGGAAAGGAACTGGTTTCTTTCTGATAGCATAAGCCTTGCGAAAGGTAGACTTAATCCAAGACATAATAGTGACTTTGGATGCAGCTATACCTGCCCTAGGACCCTCAGGGATGACAAATAAGGCATTAGTCTTACGGAAAGACTCAGTATAGTGCACATAGAACTTAAGGCAGCGTACCACATCTAAAAAGTGGAGATCCCTCTCCTTGTCAGACTCCTGATTTATGTGGATTGCAGAGACCACCTTAGGAAGGAATTGCTGGGAGGTACAAAGAAAGGACTTATCCTTGGTGAAACACTGGGAAAGACTGAAAAACAGACCAAACTCTATGGTAAGCTTTGGAAGAAACCAGATTCCTAGCTGGGATCATAGTGGAGACCACCTCAGGAGAAAAACCTTTCCTCCTTAGGATGGAGGCTTCAACAGCCTTGCCATCAAAGCAATGTTCTCCACATCCTCCTTCCATAGGTAGCCCTGAAGAAAGAGATCCGGCCTGCGAGGCAGTGGAAAGGGATCCCATATGGAGAGCCACTAGTTCTGGGAACCAGTGCTTCCTGGTTCAAAGGGGGCAATCAAGATGACCTCCGGACTGTCCACCTGAATCTTCCTCAGCACCCTGGGAATTAGATGAATTGGAGGGAAATTATAGGCTAGATGAAAGCGCCATGGGATCACCAGAGCATCCACGGAAAAGACCAGAGGGTCACTACAAACGGGAACAGTACAGCTGGACCTTCCTGGTGGCCATCAGGTCTGAGGAAGACCCCACCGCTGAACCAACAGGTCGAATACGTCTGGGTGGAGCTCCCATTCTCCTGGGTCCACCCGTTGGTGGCTGAGAAAGTCCGCCAGGATGTTGTCTACCCCTGGAATGTGCACGGCGGAGATAGCCAGAACGTGATCTTCGGCTCGGGCCAAGATAGACTTGACCTCGGACCAAGAGAAAGTGCTTCTTGTGCCTACTTGTTTGTGGATGTATGCCACAGCTGTGGCGTTGTCCGACTGGACACGGACTGGACAGCCCCTCAGTGGAGAGGACCAGTACACCAGAGCATGAATAATTGCCCACAGAGCCAGAACATTGATGAACTGTAGAGCCTTCTCCGCAATCCAACTCTCCTGAACCCCCAGACGACCCAGGACATCTCCCCAGTCCTATACGACAAAGGGTTTCCCCTTCTCCAGGTTGGACCTGTCCAGCCACCAGAGCAGGTCCTGCCTCACCTCCAGATGGAGACAGACACTGCGGTCCAATAGATTCGGGCATGGATAGTAAGTCTCTGGAGCGCCCTGATATGAGCCATGGAGAACAGAACCACCTCCGTGGTGGACACAATATGGCCCGTCAGCATCAAGAACTTGCGGGCCGGAGCGGAGGGCCACTCCAGAGCTCAGGATACCAGATACATGACCTGTTGGATAGAATCCTCGGTCAGGAAAACCTTCCCTTGGCAAGTATCTAACCCGAGACCAAGGACAGCCAGGACCTGAGAGTGGACTGGAGCAGACTTCCCCATTTTCAGAATCTACCCCTGGTGGAGGAGAATTTGAGCGCAGTGCTGGATGTGCTGGTCCAGGAGTTCCCAGGATGGCACCTTCAGCAGAAGGACATCCATGTAGGGAGGGTATGCAGATAGGCAATCAAAGCCCTTAAGACTCTGGCGAACACCAGAGGAGCAGAGGTAAGCCCAAAGGGGAGTGCAGTGAACTGGAAGTGAAACGGAGGTACTTCTGACTTTCTTGATAAATCGAGACATGCAAGTAAGCATCCTGCAGATCCAGAGAGGCCAAAAATTCTCCTAGACACATAGCTGCAATGACAATGCGCAAAGACTCCATCTTGAAGTGAGCAGTCTCCAAAAGAATTGAGATCCTAGAGGTCCAAGATGTGGCAACTGCCACCTTCCCTCTTGGTGACCATGAACAGGTTTGAACAGAAACCTAAACCTCTCTTGAGGAGGAACTGGAAACAGGACTCCCTTGTCCAAGAGAGCCTGAACCGTCTTGTTGAAAAGACGCAGCTTTTCTCGGCCCACAGGATCTATGGATTGGAAGAATCTGAAGGGAATCTTGTAGCCTTCCAAAACCACCTGCAAAACCCACTGATCCGCAACAGAGTTTGCCCAGGCGTCTGAAAAATGAAGCAGGCGCCCACCCACAGGGAGCTGCTGACAGGGATTCTGTGAGTCATGCGGAGGCATACTTACCAGACTTGGGTTTGGTGGTGGCATGCTTTGAGTGCCACTGCTGTCTGGGCTTGGTGGTCAGGCACAGGGTGCTGGCCTGAGACACACTATGATTTGTTTTTCGTTTTGTGGGGACGAAAGAGACACTGTTTCCTCACCAGGTTAGGGCGCCTAGACACCTGGGTCATCAGAGTGCTCTTGCCCCCGCTGGCCTCTCTGATAATTTGCTTCAGCTCAGGCCCAAAAACAAATATGCCCTAAAAAGGGATAGAAATCAGTGATTTCTTAGCTGTGAGGTGCACAGACCAAATCTTAACCACAGTGTGCGTCTAGCAAAAACAGAGACAGCAGAAGCCTTAGCTGCAAGTTTGACAGCATCAAAAAGAGTGTCAGTGACATATGTCTGAGCCTCAGACATGTTGGCCAAGAGGTCTAAAAGGTCCTTTTTAGGGGCACCTTTACTGGCCTCCTCAGTAAGTTGGTCGCCCCAGATGGCAATAGCTCTGGAGACCCAAACAGTGGCCAAGGTATGCCTCAGGGTCAAGTCAAGTCAAATGGTTGCAGAGATATGTCCCAAAACAGTCTGTCCCATAGGAGTCAATGGAGCAAGTGTGGCTGCAAGGTAAAGCGAGCCTTTACTCAAAAACACTTTTTTTTTTTTTTTTTTTTCCAAAAGTGAATAAAATTAATCAAAATACCCAAGGGGACATGTAGGGATAAATAAAAACATGTAATCCTAGAGGGAAAAGCCAAAATGAGCCCCATAATCCAGCTAAACCAGCAGGGAAGGTGTTAAATACATAAAATGCAGCAATCCAAGCTCCAAAAACCCTGAGGAACAAACCAAATAAGATACCCAACATGAGTGCTGGAGTTTCATACTCCAATAAGACCCCCTGTATAGAGGGGAACAGTGGGACAAGTGGACCATGGCACTAAAGGGCTGCTCACCTTTTACTTGACTTTACTTTCTTCAGATTGCCATTAAAAGAAAGAGCCTCAGAGAGACTTGGGTCAGGAGAGAGAAACACGGGTTGTATGTTTCTCTCCACAGGGCTGCAAGGGTCCACAACAGCACCTGATAGCTGGCCAATCCCAGGGGAAGCCAGGAATGGTAATCTACTTAATGGGTGAATTTTGACACCCCCATATGTAATAAGAAAATAATAAAAAAAATTCTCAAACTAAATCGAAAAGTTCTCAGCCTCTATCCAGGTTACTGATCAAGTCTCCCTGGGGTGGGGCTAGTGGGATAGCCTGATAGGGAGGAAGGGGAAGCTCCACCCACAGCTTCTACTAGAATTATTTCCGCCTACAGGGAGGAGCTGTCATATTGGCTTGCAAGCATACGTAGAAGACCGTTTTAGTGAACGTTTTTTTTTTTTTAGTTAACGAGATCGTGGCTCTGCTGCAGAGCCGCCTGATGATCTCTGACCGGATTTCCCTGAGTCAGCTAAAATGCTGACTACAGGGAAGGGGGAGGGAGAGGGCAACTTTACAAGTGTTCATCTCTCAAACCATAAAGGTAAAACTGGGGGCAAAACATTTCTTTTTACAAGGACTTTAATATAGGGATTTGTAATACTGACGTATTACTATCCCTTTAATGGCTGGTAGGGTAAGGGCACAGGCAGCCTGGTACATGTAGACTATACATGCAGGACAATAAGAGCAAGAGATATAGCCTGTGCACACACAAGCAAGAGAGAGACAGGTGAACTGAGGCGGCAGCAGAGGTGGGGTGAAAAAGGGCAGGGCACATGCTTAGAAATAACACACAGTCACATGGTGCAGAGAGTGGCACAGTGACCCTGCCAAGCCTCTACAGGTAACTAAAAGTTGCCTATCCCAGTGGCGGCAATGGGCAACAGTTTGAAACAAAAAACACAAAAGTAATAGATAAGCAAAGGAAATCTGCTTTTTTATTGTGTGTATGTCAAAAGGGAAGGCCTACAGCGATCACGTGTACCGGCGTTTCCATTCACAAAGGTAATGGATTTTACACATTGCCTTTGTGACTGCTCTCTACCTCTCTCTTCTTTACTATGAGAGTAAGGAAGAGAGAAGGTAAAAGCAGACTTAAAATAAAGCAAAGAAGAGGCCAAAGTTGGGGGTATTAACACCTTCAGCGCTGGTCCTGGGGGCAGGATAAATGTAGGTCTATTTATGACCTACTGAAACCACTCTGATTATTTTAAAATTATGGAGTGAAAGTTGTATTTTAAAACAGAAACAATGAAATAAAATTTAAGTTTAATGTGAGTTTTATTAATGTGGAGCACAGTAACACACATATACACACTAAACAGAAAATAAAATGGGAAAATCTGTGAGGGGAAGAGGGACAGTGTCCCTCTAAAACTGCACATTTTGTAGGAATGAATAACTGGTCATATCTTTCATGCAGTCTCCATAAAAAAATTAACCACTTGGGCACAATTATAACAAGAGAACCGATAAAAACTGCATTTTAAGTTTTTTCTTCATTTTTAATAAAATAAATGCTGGGTTATCCATATAAGTGTGGTATCAAAAGAAAGCCCTGCTTGTGCGCAAAAAAACAGTATATACTGTGTGTGGCCGGAATAAAATACTTAGACGGAAAACTCTGATGAACACAGATATAGTCAAAAAGGTCAAAATTGCTCTAGTCCTCAACTCTAAACCACCCCAAATTTTCCTGGTCCTTAAGGAGTTAAGGGCCAGAGTGCAAAGCAATGTGTTGCACACCACTCTTTTGCTTGATCCCTTAACGACCGGCTGCACAGGCACGTGGCGGTCACTAAAAGACCATGGAGCCTTTTTTTTTTTTGTCGATCCGACTCAGGGCTCCCCGAATGGCGTGCAGCCACGCAGGGAGCCCTGAAATCCATGGCGGTCCTGGTACGTCATGGGTCGTTAAGGGGTTAAATCAGGGCTGCCCAAGTCCAGTCCTCAAGGGCCACCAACAGGCCAGAATGTAAGGATTTCCCTGATTAAGCACAGGTGTGTCAGTCAAAATGATTGAGCCACTGATTAACTCCTGTGTTTAACCGTTTGAGTGCCAGAAGGGTATGCAACACATTTCTTTGCAATGCGTTGCGTACCCCTCTGGTACTCAAAGGGTTAATCAGGAAAATCCTTACATCCTGGACTGTTGGTGGCCCTGCCTTAAAAGGGTTATAATGGTTGCCTTCCCTGGTTTATTGTTTTGAATACAATAGGGCAGCTCCACTCACACCCTATGAATAAAATTACACTGAAATGAAAAAAAAAAAAAAAAAAAAAAAGGCCTGTGTCAATGTCATACCATCCATTTTGTCTCTCCTACAGTACATTTCAAATGATCTACAGATAAAAGTGACAAGAGTACATGGCATTAACTCCATTTTTATAGAATGATTCCTGGAACTACATAACAAATCTGTCAGCATCTTACCAACATGGAAAGGTTATGTGATCAAACACTGCCATGGAGCAGTATGAAAGCATTTCAAGGATAATATAAATGTTGAACAAATGAAATAAATACACACAGATTAACTGCACTTTCAGTTTCAAGTGTGCATGATCACTGCAGCAAATGACCGAATCGGCTTCTGTGCCAATACAAATTTAAAGGCATAGGAAAAAAATATATTGCAGGATTTATCCGGCTGAGAGATGTTTTATTCAAAATTTATCGCTGCTCAAACTTGCATTTTCTGGGGCAGTGCCTTCATAGCCTAAAATTTTAGGGTGGTGCTGTTGCCAAATGCTGCCTACCCCTGTGGAAGAGTTTTTCTATATTGCACAGAACAGTAATACTTATTAGGACAGACGGGAAGACACCAACAGTGAAGCAGTATGTGAAAAAGGCAAAATATTTACTTCCCCCTTTACTGTGCTCACCTGTGCAGTCGGGCATGTGTGTACTGCAAAAACACTCCAGTATCTCCACAACTCTGCAGTGCCTGGTCCCAGTCAAACCGGTAATCAGACAAGAGATGGCCTTTGAAATCCTGAAACAGAATTACTTATTTATAAGCTATTGTATAGAGAATAGCCTATACAGGGTATCACAACTTGCTTCAGTATTAACTAGCATTAAAGTATATAAGCAGTTATGGGGTATCATAGAATATACCCTGTATGTTAGGGGTTGTGCAACTTGCAGATTCTGGGATATTAGCCCTTTGAATGCCAGGGGGATATGTAATGCATTGCTTTGCACCCACATAGCACTTAAAGTATAAAAGAGACATTATCACCCACTTTTATTATTTTATTTAATTTTGCATGCTTTAAAACTGTGTATTACTTTTTCCCACCAAGTTTCACTTTATTTCAGTCACTTTTTTAACCCTTTGAGTGCCAGAGGGGTACACAACGCTATTGACTATATGTGCATACCGTCCCCCGATCATATATCTGCATCCCCCAAGCAGTCTTTTAGAACTAAAGACAAAACTACTACACAAATACATATGCAAGTCGATCCTGCCTCTCTCTCCCCTTCTCTGCATGCTCCGCTCCTCCCTGTCATTCTGCACGCAGAGAAAGGGTGGGAGAGGTAGGAGTGGCTCACATATGTATTTGTGTAGGGGGTTTTGTCTGGTGAGTCAGAGTGTATTCTTTATGGGAGATATCCGAAAATAATTTTGCTATATTATTCTTAACATCCATCAGTCCAACACACTCCCACCACATGTGTATTTGAGTCCCCTTGGCACTATTGCACCTCAATTTGATATTTTGCTAACTGGGAAGGAACCAGATACCATCTATGCAACAGCTTAAAATATTGTTCATACAGCTGAATGGCGTGCACAGCTTTATGTATCAAACAGCTTGCCTTTAACCAACTCTGTAGTGAAAAGGTAACGCCTATATCCTCTTCCCTGTTGTTTTATCAAACTCCTCCATACTCCTAAAAGTTCCCTTTATCTTGGAAATCACATTACCCTGTAAATTTAGTCTAAAAAGGCCATTCTCCATAACTCCTTCCCGACCAGTTCTCCAAGAAAGAAAGTCCTAAACTCTTAGTTATTTAAATACATCCCTTGGCAATAACTTAAATTTTCTTTGTAACTAACTAAATGGCATAAGGTTTCCCTTATCAAACAAATCAGCTATCCTAGAGATACTCTGTACTTGCCATTGTGCTAGATTTATATTTTCTAAATACATTTGTATAACTATAATGGGTGTGGATTTAGTTATATACATTCTAGAATTCAAATTACTCAGCTCTATAATTATTCTTTGTGTGACCATTCACTAGGTGACATGAGAATCTTGCGCTGTCATGAAGTGCAAGATTCTCATGTCGACATTTTTATGCAGGCAACATGGTGAATGTGTTAAGTGGTTGCATGCACTTTTGTGCGTGACCTTATAAAAGGATACCCCCCTCTGCAACTCAAAAGGTTAAATCTTTGAGGTCTGGCTAGTCTAAAATTAGAGAATCAGATCTTTTGGCCTGAGCCATAGCTTCAATGTCCCAGCTCCTCTCAATGTTTGATTTGAGGGGTTTTAGAAGGACAGCAATTCGCTGGATACCTCTCTAGGGGTTAAAGGGGATGTATCACCCCCATGCAAGTTAGCCTGGATCATTAGATTATACACTCAATATAAGTAAAATTGTATTTTTATTTATTTATTTATTTTTTTTATTATAAAGCTCCTGTTGGTCTAAAATGAAGTTATAAACTCTGCCCTGCAGACAGACTGAGGTTACCTGCTCTGTACCATAGTCTGCCACTCTGCCTCTGCTCCCCTCCCTCTATCCAGTCTCCTCCAATGACGGAGACTTTCTGTGTGTAAGCTGGAGCAGTCTCATTGGCAGAGATTGATATCTAGCCAATGAGAAAGCTCCACCTTACAAGCAGAAAGCCTTTGTCATTGGCGGAGGATGGATAGAGGGAGGGAAGCAGAGGCATAGTGACAGACTGCTGTTACAGAGCAGGTAACAGCAGGCTATGCGGAAGTAGCTACAGGACAGAGTTTATAACTTCATTTTACACCAACAGGAGCTTTAAATAAATAAATACACTTTTACTTATGTTCGGTGTATAATCTAATGATCCAGGCTAACTTGTATAGGGTTGATACATTCCCTTTAAAGCTCCATTTACATCTATAGGTATTGTTGTCTGTCCCTTACGTTGCAACTGTTTCACTCCACAATTGCTTCTTTTAGGCCTCATATCTTGTTTTCATACTGTTTCCATTCATCATTTATCTCATCTCTTTCATTACAAATCATCGTTTCCACTTGTGTTTGCACAGAATTAGTGGATTTTTTCCTGTGTCCTGTTTACATGGACATGCAATAACCTCAAAAGTGACTTTATGGATACTGAACATATTTATTTAGTTCATTACTCCCATATGTACACATTTACTTTTGTTCCTTTTCTATCTCTTACACTTATGTTTACAGTTTGTTTCTGTCATTAACAGAGATTTGACTGATATGACTGTGTCTTGCTCTAGTCTGAAAGACATCTCTTATTTTTACCGCTGACTACAGTCGTTACTTGTAAACATTGTCAGACACACTGTAAGATTACTAAGTAATTCATGGCTGTCAGCTCGGAGAGTGGTCTGAAGCAGATTGTATGGTTCCAGTAGCAATGAAAGAACTTGTATAACTTTACTTTAGACTGGGAGTTATTGAAAGGAATCTATGCCATCTTTTTTTACATTATTACTTATTTTATCCTATTTTTTAATGTGCAACTGATATACAAGACATGTTAAAGATCAATAGTTTACTAGTTTATATCCATTATTTCCACCTCTGACAGAAGCAGCATTATACACTTGCACCCATAACTGTACATATCCCTCTAAGCTTCTTATCATACCACCTGCAGGAGCTGAAACTGCCAGTTGCATCCTCCTTTCTATTTGTTGTGCAAATGGGTGTGACGGTTGCCTCTGGAGAGGAAAAGCTCAAGAGGGAAACTATACACTTACAATGCTGCTTAACTGAGAAGTGGGGACAGCAGTATTTTACCCTTTGAGGTGACAGAGGGGTATGCAATGCACTGCAAAGCAATACACTGCTTACCCCTCTGGCACAAGTAAAACCCTGAATTTTTTTGGTATATATAAACAACTAGTGTAAAAGCCAGTGTACATGGGCCAGCATTCTGTGCATTCGGGCAGAGAAGCAGTTCTGGAGAAACCAACTGTACCACAGGGGATAGCAGTGCCCAGTTATCTGAACTGGGCTCTAAATCTCTCCAGCATACAGGGCATTAAAAGCCTGGGGGTTTTGTACTTGTCCCCTATGGTGCTGCGGTGTGTTCCAGAAATGCTCTTTTCTATCTTCCTCAATATGATTCAATGTGTCATGTTTTTTTCTAAAAAATGTGTTTCTGTATGTGTGCAATGCCTTACCAGTGAGCTATGAGATGGATGGCCTGCCCGAAGCAATGGATCTATATATAGTAATAAACCATCAAAGTAGCAGTATCACCGCTATAACATATAAAAAAAATATATATATATTGCAGGGTTTGTCTTGCTAAGTAAAACAAGGATACTCCCACTGTAGAGAGTTTATTTATTCAAAAGATACTGCAGCTCAGACTTACTTTTTTTGCGTGCAGTGTTTTCAAGGCATGACATTTTATGATGGCTCTGCTACTACATTAATCTATGGACGGCTACTGTCAATGACTTTACATACACAGCTGTAGCAACAGCACCACTGTACACCATGGATGTACTTTACCAAAACAATGCCAGTTTAAGCTGCACTAACTTTTGAATAGCAATGGGAATACTCTTGTTTAAATCAGCAGAATAAACCAGGTAATCTGAATGTTTTTATATTACACTATACTCTCCTTTTAGCCTCTCTTTCTTTTTTGATGCCTAATGTTCTTGTCAAATATTTTGAGTCCTTTGACTTAATGTATTAAATTACTTTCAACAATGATTTTGCCAGAGGGATACGTAATGTATTGCTTTGCAATGTGTTGCATAACCCTCTGGAATTCAAAGGGTTACGTGGAAAACAATAATACCTGCACAATAAGGGCTGCAATTCCTATTTTCTCTGCAGTATCTGCAGGATCTTCCAGTGGTTTGCTTGCTAGAAAGAGGAAAAAAATGATTATGAACATTACTATTTATTACAGCCCCCCCCCCACAACTTTAACCCCTCAGATGGCAGTGAGGTCACCACTTTAGTACTTTGCAGTGCTTCTGAAGTTCTCTCATTCATTGAATAAAAATAAAGTAATTGAATCAAAACAAAATTTAAAGATACGTTGGTTAAAAATCTGTGTAAAAAATGCTAATAATGTTGGGCCAGTAAAGTAAATATATGGGAATGTATTTGAAGCTCTCATTCCATTGAGGGAAAATGTGTAATGTGGTTCTGTTGCCAGAATCATCTTTCTCTCTCTGTGTTCATCCTTAGGGGCCCCTGTCTGCAAGTCCTTATATTGCCTCTCCGTTACTGCAGACCTTTGAGTGCACTGGATACCTTTCTGGCACTCAAAGGGTTAAGACATAATGTGAGATAGTTATAGTAACATAGCAAATTAGGTTGAAAAGAGTCCATCAAGTTCAACCGTTGCCTCATAACCCTACCTCACAGCCCAGAGACATGAGAATTATATAGCTTTCCCGCTGCTAAATAATTTAGTCTAGTCTATCAGAACTGTGATGGTACCAGCGGACACCCAGCCTTGGTGTCCCCATCAATGGTCACTTCTTCCGCCAGATGGACATCCAACAGCATATCTTGGGATAACAGCTCCTTGTTTAACAGTCTCAGGGAGAGGCCATACCCTGTTCCAGGGCTAGGTCTATAGTCTGTGCGCAGGAGGCTGGCCCTCAGGCCCCTCCAGGAGCCAGGGGCCCAGTGGTTCCTGTGACAAGAACATCCTATTTCACCTACTAATACACAAAAAAAAAAAAAAAAAAAAAAAAAAAAAAAGGAAAACCTTCCTCTGCTGAAGTCGAAACCTCCTAATCTCAAGGGGTGGTCGCTGGTTATGTGTATTGTTTACCAAGACGAGCAGTTTGATTAGAGGACTTAGGTCAGGGCTGGGCAACCTGAGGCCCTCCACAGCTGTTCAAGAATACATTTCCCCGTCATCCGCAGCTTGCTAGGGATGTTGGATATTGTAGTCTTGAACAGCTGGAGGGCCTTAGGTTGGCAACCAATGATTTAGGGCCACCTGCAGAAATGAAAGGTGGAGAATTACTATGGCAAATCAACTGGACCATAAGGGTCAAACAGAAATTCATACTTCTTTAAAGTGGACTTTTAATCACTTGACTACTAGATAGTTTTCCAACTCATTGCAAAGGCCTTAAAGGGATAGTAATGTCTATATTAAAGTGGAGCTTCTAGTCTTCTATATGGGTTTTCTAACACGTGGCACTATGTTTAATTACTTACAGTTGTGTAGTTCAAAAGATATTCACTCTGAAAGGATCCCCCTTACGCTTCTTTCCCTGCATCACGCTGGATCTGAGTGTGGTCCGGATGGAGCAAAGCGAGGGACAATCTTTAGTACGCAAAAGGAAAATCCTGCACTCCTTCGTTTGGGTTTTCCTTATACTTACTGTGTGAAGACTGTCCCTTGCTGCATCTGTCCTGTCCCAGAACCAGATTGCAGATCCAAGGGGAAGCAAGGGGAACCTTTCAGCCTGAGTAGCTTTTTAACTACAGAACTCTATAAGTAATTAAACACAGCACCACGGGTTATAAAAAACATATTGAAGTCTCAGAGCTGAACTTTAATATAGACATTACTATCCCTTTAAAGTACTGATTGTTTTGCTTTGCTATGATACAATATCCATATTAATAAGAGCAAACTGGAGTTATTCTGGAGTAAACCAACTGCACCATAGGAGATAAAAATTCCCATGCAATTGAATAGAGCTTTTACCATGAAATCTAAAAAGACTTCCATTGCATTGCAAGACACCTCTAGCATTTGCCCAAAGTGTGGTAATTAGTAAAAAGATGGCTAGTAGAATGAAGCTGTACAAGAACAAACAATTTTCTCAATAAACCTTTTTTTCTGATGCATGATATCTAGTGACATTTGAGATCCTCATGGTATTGTCAGGCTAAACAGACTTGATTATATAGTGACACTCTTTTTGTCTTACAACATATCTCATGAAAGGAATATTAACCCTTTATTTTGACTTTACACATTCTGCAAGTACATAATTGTGTGCAGTCAATTTGCCTATACTTTTTGTTATATTTCAACAATCTTCACCTATTTTTTTTTTTTAATACCTTTATGTCCCTGACAATGAGCTATACAGATCTACATTTCCAAAGTTTTTTTTTCTGGTCGACAGGTAGGATATAATAAAATGCTACAATCTACCTGAAGCACTGAAGGCTCTGTGTTCCATCTTGCCTACACTGCATCTTTTTATGATCTATCTGCAGACCTGTTTTTCATATTTCCTGACAGAATAGCTGGTGAGATAGCTCAGCTGGGTAATGCAACAGCTGTAGAATCTGTTCAAACCCCAGGGTCAAAGGTTCTAGTCCTAGCAAGGTCAACTCATTTTTCTGCCTTTCTGAGGTAGATATTAGTCGAGGACATGCTTGAAAAATAAGTTACAATCTCGATGTATCCTTCCTGGTAAAATACGGTCATTGAATTTAAAAAACAACAAAAAAAGCTCTCTGCAAACAAGTACACATAGCTCATTGTTAGAAACATAAAAGTAAAAACAAACAAAAAAAATAGATGAATATGAATAAAATATACAAAGAATCATAGACCATTTGAATTTAAATATTCCTTTAATCACAATTGTCTTCTCTCGCTCGCTCTCTCTCACCTTAAGTTTGAAATCAAATAATTCCCATGGAAAGAAAGCAAGTACTACATAATCTCCTCGGCAACCTGCAAAATAATCTCACTTTGAAAGAGGGTCCACAAAAAACAACCCTGCCCTACTCAACCTCCCTTTTACCCTCAACACTGAAACCTTAAAAATGGGACACAGCGGATTGCTTACACATTTATATATATATATATATATATATATATATATATATATATATATATATATTATATAGCAAATGTTAAAGAAACAATAAACAAACACTGAGTCACCTAACTGATGAACTGCATACACTGTGTTTCATTATGTAGCCAGCCAACATCCTGGTACACATCCACCTTTCCCCATAATCACTCCCTAAACTCTGTGTCTCCTTCCTTCACTCACTCCGAATTTGTCCTCCAACACACTGAATATCTGCTAGGTTAGTCTATAGAGATCTCTCTCTCCCCCCCCCCCTCTCTCCCCCCTCTTCCCTCTCTCCCCCCCCCCCCTCTTCCCCCCTTGGGCACCAGTGAAATTAAAAAGGATTTCTTGTTTATGAACCGGCCCCTTCTCAAACGTTAAGCAAATATATTAATTGGCATCGATAGGTGTTAAGGACATTGCTAAAAGGGAAAAGGTCATACCTGATACTTGTACTGCACCATACCTTACTGAGCTGGTAGTGCCCTACAGCAAGAAGATATCAAAACAACACTTTGTATAATGGGAAAAGTTGGTTTCATTTGTACTTCCAGTACTGCCAGTTAAGAACATTATGTGGGAAAGTTTAATATGGTGTGTTTAGGGAGAGAGATACAGAACACTTTGGTTGTGGAAATAGGCTCAGTGTTCAAATCAGAGTGGATTTGGAGCAATGGTGATTGTTGTCCACTGTTCAGCACACCTATTCCAACTAATTTCAGTGCTCCTGACACTCTTATACAATGCTTTCAGTAACCCCCAATCCATACCACCTAACACAATTCTTTGGTCACCTGTCTACGCAAAGGGACTCAATGGGTAATGGTAGGTAATGTTTACTTTCTTGTCATCTCAAGCTACCTACTAACCAGGGTTCTGTCAAGATCTGAGATGATTATGTGGATTTCTACTTGCTTTTCACCCTATGCAAAATCCACACTAGCACGGAGCACTGACCTGGTATCCATGTAGGCGACATATGCATTATTACCATTGAACTTGGTAGTCCCATTTTTTTCTACACACTGTTTAATGAACAGAGAGTACTTAAAAGTTTCTCATTTCCTTTCCACAACGCAAGCACTGTATTCCTCACTTAACCCTTATGTACTCTGTATGTCTCCCTTTACCCCTTTGTATTGTAAGCTTTCAAGCAGGGACCCCACTGCCAGGGTTTCATTTTCATAGCACCTATCCCCATGTTTTGTCTGAACCTTTACCTTGTAAAGCTCTGGGAACATTTGCATTGTTATATAAACATATTTATTCATTTGTTCATTCATTCAGAATTAGCCCTACAGCTAAATTTGAGGTTTTAATAAATAAAAGTTATACAGATTACAAAAGTATAATATAGAAAATGTTTAGACTAGATCAGTGTGTGAATTTCAGCTGGGCAAAATCTAACCTTTAGGCCAAGGCTAGTCAACTGATGGACCTTCAGCTGTAAAGGACTACAAGACCCATCAACCTCAGCCAGCCATGACAGGAGCTGTAATCGTCGACAGGTGGAAGTCTGACAACTGAATACCTCTGCATTAGGCCATATGCAGAAAGTAAATATTAGACCTTATGTTAAGATCGTTTTGCCCAGAATTGCTCTATTTTACCTTAGGGCCTATGGTTGATTGAGTTTAGGTTAACAAGAAAACCTTACTTTCAGTCCTTGCCATATTTTGCAGCATCCTTGAGCGAGCTTCATCTAAGACATCTTCTAGGAAAACCACCTCTCCCTTTCGTGTCTTCATCCCCTGTACTAGCCCAAAAGGAATGTGTCGACAGCTGAAATAATGAAAAATCAAGTCCTGTTTCACTCTAAAGTTCTGCTATGTGTCAACATTTAGTACTGTGTTGGTTTGTGGTCATTAGACTGATACAGACATATATCACTTTGAAAAGCAACTAAAATATGATATTGGGTAAAATACATGTTTATTGACAAATTTTGGTGCAAAGGAATAAAGATGAACAACAATGAAGACAAGTTTTACATTTCACACATCCTCCTATATAATAATTCACTAAATCGTGTGTAACGCCGCAACATGCACAGTACACACTGCTGCGCGTGCTGCAGTCATGCAAAGTAGAGACTGCCCACGCCGTGGCTGATACCGAGCTGGGCGCTCCGAAGGAGCACGGGCAGTCTCTGCTGCGTGTGACTGCTCTGCGACCGGGTGGCAGTGGCACTGTGGCCCGTGTAACGGGCTGTTCAACTAGTTTCCAAATAAAATCATTGATTTATATTTCCAGGTCACGTATCACAGAAAGGAACATTTTACAGCTACTTGTCAAGATTTGAATGTGTTTTGACTTAAGGTTGGAAACCATAGCTACACAGGTCCCAGTGCTTTGAAAAAACAATGTATTGAAGAGGTCTTTAGCATTCTGACAGCATGGACAAAGTATGCTTTTGACCTCCCAATTAAGCGCTGCTTCTGTCATTGAGCCTCTTCTCCAGATTCAAAAGAAAGAAACCACCTTAAAATACCTTAAGATCTGGAAAACCTTTTCCGCATGGTATTTGTCAAAAAGGTCTAATTTTACAATCAGCAGGAATGACAGCTATCCTTGATTTTCTACAGCAGGGGTTCGAGGTGGGTCTCCAGCATGCCACATTGAAAGGAAAAATCTCAGCTCTAAATTCATTGAGAAATAGCTCCTTGGTTGATCACCTTCTTATACATAGATTTATGAAGGCCATTCCCAAAATCAGACCATATCAAGTTCACCTGGTGCTTCCTTGTGTCCTTAACTTACTGATCAATAAACTATTGGGTTTACCCTTTGAGCCCTATGAAGAAGTGTCTGAGATTCTGTCTGAAGGTTGCATTCCTTTCAGCAGAAGATGCGCACTTTGGCTGTAAATTAATTTCTTGCAGTTTAAACATAGCCATTTCCCTCCCTTTTTTGTACTTCTTTTTAACATTCCAATTAACGTGTTACCCGAGATGGCAAGGAAAAGGAGAATTCCAGAGTACCTGGGAATTCCTTTTATATCTCAAGAAAGAATATGGGTCTACATCAGTAGCATCATCAGTGTGTGACTAGTCTTTTCTAGGTATTAAGCACTGCATATGTTAGGGGTGGGGGAGCCCTTAATGGTCTGGATTTGTAAGCTGTGCTTTTTCCTGTGCGGGGGGGGAGTGATCCCCACCACTGTGGTGCCTTGTGATATATAAGGAAAAGAAACTCCCAGGTAAGCAGGAATTCTGCTTTTGAGAGATAAAATCCAATTATAAATGCATCACCAGTAACTGAATCTAGTCCTGACTCTGTAGCTGGAAACCTTGTCCTCATCCATATACTTAGATAATTGATCTCAAAATTATATTAAAAAAAAATTGTACACAAAAATATCTGATGCATTTCTGGATATGCTGTCCTTTGATCAGAGATATCCAAGTATAATGAATGGGCCACCGCATAAAAAGCTTATTAAATACAACAATGCTGGAGCTTGTGGACAAATCAATCAAAGAGAACCAATTAACAGATTTGTCACGCTTCTTTACCTGTGGTCTCGCCTTCCACAGTTTCTCACTGGTCACCTTTGCCTTTATCTATCTGCTTGGTGCACAGGTGGATGGTCAAACTTCATGTCCGAGTCGGAGAGTTGCTCTTGCCGTAGTATCATATCTCCTGACTTTGACTTCTGTGTATTGACTTGGAGTGTTCCTGACCTTGCTTTCTGCCTGCTAATATTTGTTGTCTCTAACTTTTGGCTTTCAACCCAGCTTGTCTCCTGACTTGATCTGAGTCATCTCCTTTGGTTATTCCACTGCTCATCTGGTAACGACCTTGGTCTGTCCCTGACCTTCCGACTACCATCTCCTCCATTCCAGAGCTATCCAACTCCCTCCCCTTTCATGGATGTCAGCTGTAAAGCTGACAGAAGGAGATCTGAGTCGTCCAACTCGACTGCGGCTCTTCAGCAAAGCCAAAATACCGCTATCTTAAAAGAAATACTTCACTGGAATGGTCAATGAAGTATGCCTGGTTTGCAAGCACATTTTGTAGACCGTTCCAATGAAGTATTCCTTTTTTAGCTTGCTGTATTTTGGCTCTGCTGAAAAGCCGCCGGATGGTCCTGGAACCAGGATCTCCCTGTCAGCTTTACAGCGGATATCAGTGAAAGGTGAGGGAAGGGGAACTTTATCATTGCATAACTCTCAAACTAAAAAGGTTTGAGAGACGGGACTTTCATCAGTTAGTTTATTTTTGTAATATCCACAATATTCGATTTTATTTAAAAAAAAAAAAAAACATTACTATGTTAATCCCCATTGACTGCTACAAAGGTCTCCAACACATTGCGAAGCGAAACATTACAGAACTCTCTATCATCAAAGGAAAATTTAGGAACATTAATTGCCTCCTATGATACAGCTGGTTTGCTCCAGAATTGCATAGATTCCTGTTGATGTCTATAGAAATATTTGTCCGTATGTTTATTGGTAAAGTTATCTACTGCAATTAAATCAAACCCTCATCAGCTACCTTGGCGCTTCGCCCCAGTCTATTTCTGAGTGTTGCACCTAAATAAAGAAGATTTTCCTCAGGTCTGGTCTTGGTCTCAGCTAAATATTGTCTCCTGTACCCTATTGTTATTTTTCCCCTTACAGCTTAAAATACAGATTTGTTTTTAGCAGAATAAATAAAGGGGTTAAAGACAAGATGAGATGAAGATATGGACAGCATCACTATCTGGAGCACTGATACCAAAATGATATGATGGAATAAGAGAATAGGACTTAACCATTTGCATTTATGAGCCACAAAAGGATAATGGATGTGACTAACTGGTGACATCACATTAGCTCAGATCACTCAGTGGTGTACCACTGGCCTTGCGCAGGTGTGTGTGTGTGTGTGTGTGTGTGTGTGTGTGTGTGTGTGTGTGTGTGTGTGTGTGTGTGTGTGTGTGTGTGTGTGTGTGTGTGTGTGTGTGTGTGTGTGTGTGTGTGTGTGTGTGTGTGTGTGTGTGTGTGTGTGTCACACACAATAACGCCAGTATTGTTCTAGTGCACGTATTTGTGGCTCACAGCTCTGCTTCTCTTCTTAGGTGCCAAACATCGCTCCGCACAAAACAAGTTAGCAGGAAGGACAACACTGCAGCCTTGGCAGGTTTGTTTGTGTGTGTATATTTTTATAAAGCTCTGATGTATGCTCTACACACCACAAATTACACTATAGCTCAGAGGAATAAAACATATGCAGATGGGGAAAGCAGAACAAGAAGTTGTTACATTAATTCAGAGCACGCAATGCTAACATCATGGGTACATACATCATATGCTGGGAGGGTGTCACAGACAGTACAGGATTTCTGGGGAGTTAAACCTGGCTTCACTTGTGTTAGACCTGATATGAAAAAACAATAGGCATAGTGTGTGCCCAAATCTCCCTCCCAGGAGCAGTGTGTGTTCTTGACTTCCAGCTACCCTTCTCTTCTTATGAAAGTGGCTGCGTGGTCCCAGAAAAAAAGTGGGTCACTAGTCTTTGAACCCCACAGGATTACAATGCGCATATTTTGCAGCCATCATGATGAGGCAGCACTGTTTAGAATGTGAAATGAACTTAGCTTGTCCCTTGCCTCTTGTTTTTCATTTAAGCAGACAGTGCATGTTGTTCATTTACAAGGAATCTCATGACGCTTAATAATATTAACCCTTTGACTGCCAGAGGGGTACAGAACGTATTGCTTTGCAAAATGAGTTCCGAACCCCTCTGGCACTCAAAGGGTTAATAGTGCATAATAGAACTTTACTAAGATCCTTGAGGCATTCTCATTTAATCCTTTGCTTGACAGAGAGGTGGGCAATACATTCCTCTGCAATGTGTTTACAACACTGGCACTGAAAGAGTTGTGTGTGTGGGCTGCTGTTTTTGGTGTTTAAGTCTCTCTGCATCATCTCTGCTCCCTCCTTTCCCAAGACATCAACAACTTTACGCCAGGATGAAACGCTAATGATCACAGTCTCTTCCCCTCCACTTGCATCACTTATTGTTAGTGCATATGGCAGGGTGTGTGTCTCCATTGCCAGGGAGGTGTACTTGCCATATCAATGCCCCTTAGCGCATCTCCTCCCAGTTCTCCTTAGTCAATTAGTCTAAGTTTTTGCAAGACGCATTGACCCCATCAAAGTGGTTCAGCTATCCTCCTGTTATTACGAGGAGACGACATGACTGAGCACAGAACACTTTATTGCAGGGATGGGAAACCAATGACCCTTCAGCTGCTGTTGGACTACAACTACAATCATGTTTACAAAGCAGATATATAAAAGGCAGGGGTGACACACTTCATCTCTTTTTCTCTGTTGCTGTACTGTAACTCCCATCATCCTCTACCTTCCAGATGATGGGAGCTGTAGTCCAACAAAGGCTGTTGGGCTTCTGGATTAATGCACCCCCACCATTGTTAACAAGAAGTAATTAAAATAAATCATAAGTTAATCAGTACTTTAATAAATATTTGCAACAAGTTGCAACCATTTTAACTCCTTAAATGCTACAGAAATCTCCAAGTCCTTGCTTTGCAATAAACTGGAGACATTTTTAGCATCCCCCCAAAAAAAACTGTGACTTATCAATTTATCCATGACTGATAAATGTGCCACTATCTTTAAAAAAAAAGTATGCATATAAATATACGTATGTATTTGTCTTTACTTGAACACTGCCTAATAACCTGACCCCACTAGTAATGCCAGTTGTGCTTTGTTATAAAAACGCATCATCCTTTTTTTGCAGAGAGCTAGAAGTGACATTTTTCTGCCTACCAGTACTGCTGTATATGTAAAGCCAGAAAGGACCATGGAAAATCAGTCACTTCAGTCCCAAGGGGAGCAGTCATCGCAGACTAAGGACCATGCACATAAGAAAAGTGGAGGAATTCAGGGGTAAACCAACTGCACCATAGGCTGGGTGCCTTTAAACTTACCGTTCTGCATGCTCCTTCCCCATGATCCTCAGAACCTTGAAAAGATCTTGAAAGTGATTCCGCTGACTCTTGTCTGTCTTCAAACAAAAGCAAGGAAAGGTAAAGATACACAACAGCCCAAAATAACAAGTATAATGAGAAAGACACAAATTGAATCCTTCAAAGACCAAAGGAGGTGTGCAGTTCATTGCAGTGTAATGTTCTACACACCCCTCTGGTCCCTAAATGGTTAACATAAGCAAAACTTTATATCACTAATAGAACAGTGCATTAATGCATTTATAAGTGCAACTTGGAAAAAAAACAGTGGAATAATTCTGGGGCAAACATTCCCCAAACTCCCATTTATTTAAACTGGGCATTTAACCACTTAAACTGCAAGAGAAGGCTCCATCATATTGCAAAATCAATGGCAATTTCACATTCCTTGTGATAGAGGTTGTTTGCTCCATTTCTCTTAGCACATCAGCCTCACTCACTGAGAGTAACTTATTGTCCATTCGTATTAAAGGGATAGTAATACTTCGTTTTATCTTTATTTTATTTTGTAGACATTAAAAAAACATGAAGAATGATTTAAGTCTCATCTCTCAAACCTTTATGGTTTGAGAGATATTCACAAGCAAAGTTTCCCCTCCCGGCCCTTTTACCTAGTGTAAGCCATCTCTTCTCAGATGTGGAATGCAGTCCATAGACCAGACAGATAACAGCAGGGGACAATCTTCTTCCTATGAGAACAATGAAAGCCCTGCCCCCCCCGACAGGTTTTTTCCCTTATCTTAATTGAAGATTGTCCTTCTCTGCAATCTACCTGGGCACCTCCATTCTGTTCTGGCTGAACAGTGTTATATCAGTAAAAGGGGTGGGAGGGAGATACTTTGTCATTGAATTTCTCTTGAACTACAACTTTGACAGAATTGAAATAACACTCTCCAGAGTCCAAATACTATGATGATTAATTGGAGCTGCTTTTATTATGAAACATTACTATCCCTTTAAAATATTTTTGCCTATGTGACAGATACAGAGATAAAGCAACCCATCCACAGAGAGGATGAAGGCTGTGGACAGGAGAAATACATTTCATTTAACCCTCTGACAGCCACAGGGGTGTCCAACGCAATATGTCACTGGCACTGAAAGGGTTAAATAGGAGTCTGGCCTCTTCAACACATCTGTGTTTTGTGGATAGATAGCTGTGAATTACTACCTTAACATATGTTAACATTTAAAGCTTCCAAAAACCTAACCTTGCTTGGAAATTTCTGGTAATAAATTCAACCGTTTGGGTGCCAGAGGAGTACGTAATGCATTGCTTTGCAATGCGCTGAATACTCCTGTGGCACCCATAGGGTTAAAGAATTTATGAAAATCATCATTAACTACATACCACATAGATCATTTCATCAAAATTGTATTTCTCCATCCGATCAAACACAGCAGCCAAGTCTCTGGAAATAAGAGGAGGATATTTTGTTTTCTAAATTAGAGGGACACAAAGGACGGAGTATGTTAGAGATATTATGGAAATACTGTGAGTGTTCTCCGTTTAAGGTAAAGTATATCTCAGAAATACCTTATGTACTGTGTTTATACTGGGCTGGAAATTTCCACTAGTCCACCAGTAAAAAATAATGTTCTTTATGTTTAAAATTGGATGGACTAAATTACATCACTCAGTTGAGAGAACACCTGTTTTGCGCCAGTACATCACCAAACGGAAGCCCTAGTAAGTGCTATGGCTTACTTCACACAAGCAGCATCAACAAAACAATGAGTTCTGCATTATGTCACATGCATAATATAACATTTTTCTGGTTGGCCTGTTCTCATAAGTGGATTTCCACCTCATACGATAGAAGCTTGGTGCAACTGGCATTCTTCATCTCAGGATGTCGACAGAAGGACTGATCTACACAGAGGCCTATTGGGCTGTAGTTTAGATCTTTCACACAATCAAATTGGAGAATGTGATGCTTGTCGCATCCTCCAATAAACTGTGCATAACCTGCTCTGGTCATCAGTACAGACTCACAGCAATAGCATCACAAAGGCAATGTAAGTAACATGCAAATGAAATATCACTGCCCTGTTCCATTTACCTGTGTGAACTAATACTTATTTCTTTCTTTTAACCCTTTGAGCACCAGAGAGGTATCCAACAGATTACAAAATTGAAACTAAGAGCCAAAGGACACACTATACACTGTATTAAACATGCATTACAGCTATAGGAATAAGGCACTCATAATGGAACATTAGCACCTCCTAAAAGTAAACCCCAATAGTCTTAATCTGGGCAGCATGGATTGGTTCCCCAGTATTGCTCTTTAATCAGAGAGGTTTAGAATCCTTGGGCCGTGCAGCAAAGAAACATGTCTGTCTCCATATACATTACATCCAGTACTAATTAAAGATTAATTTGGGAGAACCAATCACGTAGAATTGATTCAGTAGGCCTTATGTATAAACATGGAGTGGTGCAAAACAAATTTGCTGTAGGGAACAAATAAAAATCCCAGTGCTTTTAAATAGACTCCAATGAACCCCTTGAATAACAGAACTCAGACATTCATGGTTTTAAAAATACCCATTTAAATCAATATGAAGAATTGTTGTGTGTCTTACTGTGCAGTTGGTTTGTCACAGAACTGCACCACTCCACTTTTATACACAAGGCCCAGTGTCTCCAAGCCATTTTTTTGCCCAGATTAAGAACAGTGGGCTTTATTTAATAAATAAGTAATAAAAGGTGAAATTTACTCACCGATATTTGGTTTTCTTCTGTCTCCATCCACGGCAATACTGTGGGTTTTGACTCCTCCCAGCTGGCAGGACCAATAACTTTTTTACATAAAGGGATAGTAATACTTGCAAATTACTAATCCCCATATTGTAGCTTTGTTAAAAACGTATTGCCCCCAGTGTCATCTCTCTAACCCTTATGGTTTGAGAGATGATAGCGCTCAAAGTTCCCCCCCTCCCTCCCCCTTCCCTGACTGAACGCTGACTGCAAGGGAAGCTGGGGAAGTCTTATGTGCATCAGGCGGCTCTGCAGCTGAGCCGAGATTGCGTTTATAAAAAATAATTCTTTCACTGAAACAGTCTTGTGTGTGCTTGGTTTGCAAGCACACGTAGAAGACCGTTTCAGTGAAAGAATTCTTTTTTTTTTATAAATGTGATCTCGGCAATGCTGCAGAGCCTCCCGATGCAAGTAATACCGGATATCCCTGCAGTCGGCATTCAGTCAGGGAAAGGGGAAGGAGGGAGTGGGGAACTTTGACTGCTATCATCTCTCAAACCATAAGGGTTTGAGAGATAACACTGGGGGGAATAAGTTTCTTTTTAACAAAGCTACAATAAGGGGATTAGTAATTTGCAAGTATTACTATCCCTTTAAGTGTCTGCTCTTCTCTGTTTCCTTAGTTATACTTATGTTCAAGCTGGAACGAGAATTAGGTTAGTAATAGCATATGCCAGTATACTCCCAACATATATGTATAGCTATATTCAGCTATATTCTATCTATATACACATATATACATATACAGATCCAACTTAGAGCAGATGCATGGATCGATACTCTTACCAGTAGCAAGGGTGGGGTGCCATGGAAGGACACAGAGGAAAACCAAATATCGGTGAGTAAATTTTACCTTTTCCTCTGTGTCCAATCCAGAGCAGTATCCCTAGGGATGGGACAGGAATTAGAAGCCTTATACAGGGATAGCTGCATGCAGGACTCTCCTGCCAAAACTGCCATCTTCCGCGGCCTGAATATCCAGATGTTAGTGTTTTATGAATGTAAACACTGAAGACCACGTTGCTGCCTTACAGATCTCCTCAGGAGAGGCTACCGCTTTATCACCCAGGAAGATGCCACTGCTCTGGTGGAATGAGCCTTTATTCCAGATGGAGGATCCTTGTCTGCTGATTGGTATGCCAGTCTAATGCAGTCTCTGATCCACCTAGCAATAGATGCCTTTAATGCTGCCGTACCTTTATATTCCCACAGAAGTGAACAAATAATGATTCTGATTTTCGGAAAGTCTCTGTTCTTTTTAGGTATATCTGTAAACATCTGTGTAAATCCAAGTTTTTTAGAGGAGTAGGAAGAACTATTTCTTGGCTTAAATGAAAACTGGTTCTAAAAGAAGATCTAGGTTGCAGAACCACTTTATCATGATGAAATAAATATGGGGATCTACATATGAGGGGCTTGCAATTCTCCCACTCATCGCGCAGATGTGATGGCTGTTAAGGGAATAATTTTTAATTCAAGATGTTTAAGGGACACTTCCAGCATAGGTTCAAAGAAAGGATGTGCACAGACTTGCTGTAAAACCAGACAGATCCCATGGAGGGATAATTTCCCGAATTGTGGGTTTGACTGCTGCCATATATCTTCTGATTAGGGTATTGTTCCGCATATGGGTAGGACATGATTGCAGATAGGGCCGATAGTTGTACTTTGAGGGATGCCGGTTTTAACCCTTTGTGGAATCCCTCCTGCAGAAATTCCAATATGGCGTTATGGCTAATATTACTTCTATCTAAGTTTTTTGATAGACACCACTTGTGAAAAATAGACCAGACCCTATAATATATACGTGAAGAAGAGGATTTTCTCCCTTCTAGGATGGTGTTAATCACAGGATCGGCTAACCCTTTATTTCTCAAAGAGCTCCGTTCAGCTTCCAGGCCATCAGGCTCAAGAAAGCTGGAAAGTTGGAGAATGGGGCCCTGAGATAAGAGGTCTGGGATGTCTGGAAGTTTTATTGGAGCTTGAACAGAGAGCTGCTTGAGGTCTGCGTACCACAGTTTTCTCTGCTAATTTGGGGCAATAAAAATGACTCTTGCTTGGTCCCTTCTTACTTTTTTCACTACCTCCAATATTAGAGGAACAGGAGAGAAGACGTGCTAGTCTGAAGTTCCAGTTCTGCTGTAGAGCATCCTGCAGTAGGGCCAGTGGGGTCTTCCACCTGCACATGAATCTTCTGCATTGGGTATTTTGTGGTGTGGCCATGAGATTGATCACTGGCTTTCCCATGACTGCCGTGATCTCCTTGAAGACTTCTTTCTTTAAGGACCACTCCCCTGGATCCATGTAAGTCTTGCTGAGTAAATCTGCTTCGTAGTTCAGTTTTCCTGATAGATATGCTGCTTTGAGTGCCTGCAGGTGATCTTCCGCCCAATATAGGCTCTGAAGAGCTAGGTGACTGAGGCAGGGGCTTCTGGTTCCGCCCTGATTTTGTAGGTAGCTGTCTGTCGTATTGTCTGACCTTATCAGTACCACTACCCCTTGTGAGACTGAAGAAATTTTAATGTCTTCCAAACTGATAACAGTTCCAGCATATTTATGTGTAGTTTTTTCTCTTTGATTGACCAGAGTCCCTTGACTGATTTTTTCCTCCATAGCCAGGCAGGCTGACGTCCATTGTTATGACCTACCACATTGGTTCTAAAAGTGGTCTTCCTTTCTGAATATTCTCACCACCATTTTATCCCTTTCTTCATAGATAGTAGAAGAGGTATGTGTATTGAGAAGTTGAATGGATCCCTTCTCTGGAACCGTAAATAATTGGCTTGCGTCAGTCGTCCATGAGACCTGGCCCATGGTACAATCTGTTGGGCAGAAATCAGATTTCCCAACAGTTGTGCAAATCATCTTGCTGTCTGGACTTCTGATCTCCTGAAGCTTTGGACTCTTTGTAGGATCTGGTCTTGTCTTTCTGTTGAGAGGGTTACCATAGAATGGGATGCATCTATGACAACTCCCAGACAGATTAGTGACTGTGTAGGAACCAGTTGGCTTTTGTGAAAATTGACCAATCACCCTAGGTCTCTTAACAGATCTAGATAAATCTGTGTATTTGTTTCTGCTTGCTCCCTGTTGTCCACTACCAGTAGCATATTGTCAAGGTATGGCACAACCCGAATGCCCTGTGATCTTAAGGTTGCCATGGCTATAGCTAGGATCTTCGTAAATGTCCTGGGAGCTGAGAGTAGACCGAAGGGGAGAGATTTGTACTGATAATGAACCCCTAATATGTGAAACCTCAGGAATCTGCGATTAACTTTTCTTACTGGAATGTGGTAATAGGCGTCAATGACATCTATTCTTGTCAGAAAAGATTGGGGTTGAATTAGTTTCAGTATTGATGACACTTTCCATCTTGAATGTTCTGACCTTCAAAAAAAGAATTCACCTTTCTGAGATTCAAAATGAGCAGAAGTTTCCCAGGTGGCTTGGAAACACAGAAAAGAATTGAATAAGTTCCTCTGAACCTCTGTGTTTGTGGGACGACATTTATAACCCCATTCTGGGGCAAATGTCAAATTGCCATCTTCATTTTTGGAATCATGCGTCCGTTTCTGATTTTCGACATCTGGAAGTATGAATGCGGATGGACAGTGTGAAATTCCAGAACATACCCTATCTCTAATATTTGTGTTACCCACTGATCTGGTTGAATCTTTATCCAATTTTCTCGATATGAATCCAGTCTGCCCCCAACTGGAATTAGAGATAGGGCTCTGCTGGCTTCATTGTGTATTTTGTTGGAAAGTTATCTTGTGCTGGAAATCTCTTCGGTTTCCAGGACGGACATTCTGAGTTGGGTTCCTCTTCCTCTGATCATATGATGCACCTGGCCTGTATCTTCTCGCCTACCGAAAAGACTGATGCTTGAATTTTGATGATCTTGGGGATGTGGCTCTGTGGCGACGCTCCTGAGGAAGAAATAGGCTTTTCCCGCCTGATGACTTTTTTTTTTTTTATAATTTCTTCCAACTGATCTCCAAATAACTTAGCTCCTGTGTATGGTAAAGATACCAATCGATTCTTTGATGATGCGTCAGCCTCCCAGACTTTGATCCAGAGGGCTCTACTGGAGGTGATGGATAAAGCCGAAGATCTGGCCATTAGCCTGATATTATCTAATGAGGCATCACATGAATAGTTTACTGCATATTTTGTAGAAGACACTTCTTTGAGCAGGCGAAACCTTGATACCGATGAATCAATCTTCTCTTCAAGATCCATTAGGCAGAGACTTAGGGTGCGTAACATGCAGGCCATGGCTGTTGCCGATCATAGATTACGGCCAATGGTAGCATATTGTTTTTTAAGGCGCTATCCTCTCTTTTGTCCAGTGGATCCCTCAATGTTGTTCCTTCTTCCATTAGGATAGTAGTTCTCTGTGAGATTTGAGCTACTGCTGCATCTACTTTTGGAGGGTTGACCCATGGTGAAACCTCTTCCTCAGGAAATGGGTATATCTTTTGGAAAAGTCTTGACATGGCAGATCTCTTATTTCCCTGCTTCCACTCATTCTTTATAATCTCTTGAATAGAGCTGTGGACAGGAAACTGTAGTGTTGCCTTTTTATAGCCAATAAGTACTGCGTCCATCACGTTTCTGAATGTCTGATAAACCTAAAGTTTTCCGCATGGGTTTAATCAGACCTTCCATTTTATCAAGACTAAAATTGCCTGCTTCGTCAGTGATCTCCCCTTCTTCTGCTGAAGACTGAGCAGATTCAAGATGAATAAAGCTCTCTTCCTCCCCAGTGCGTTTAGAGGGGCCTTCCTTTGGGTCTGATGTTCACTGACGCTTTCTTGTAAGGCAGAAAAGGTTTCCTGCATGGATGAACGCATCCATCCTAGGAAGTCCTGGAACTGGGAAGGAATTACATCCCCTGCTGCTTTTCTGAGACGTTCAAGACAAAGCTTAGCTGGGTCAAAAGAAAGGATCTTAGTATCACAGCTAGCACATGTCTTGGGTTTTTGGAGTGGTCTTTTCCTCCTTAGCCAAGTCAGTAGTCCCCTTGGTTTTGTCTGCCTTCTGATCTGATCCCCAAAAAACACAGCTTACTAGCAACTATATGCACACAATATATATATGTAACAGGTGCTTACCACTGCCATGTCTGCTGTTTTATAGCGTTCATGCTGCACTCGTTTCCTGGCATGCGTCCCACCGTTGGAACACACGCCAACGTACTTTAGTTTGGGTCCTGTAAGGGAACGCGTCATCCGGCAGCGCTTCTCCTATAGCGCTGTGAGTCTAGACACTGAAGAACATGGAAGCAGCTCATCAGAGTGGGGATTCAGATCCATGAGACCCAAGTATTGACGGGTGTGTGATCTGTTTTACTGCCAGGCTGACATGCTAAATGTGGTTGGCGTATAAGGCCAGTCACATGGAAAAAACAATAAAATGATTACATGTGGTGGAGAGGCATCTGCCTCCTTCCTCCAGCTGTGGTAGGACCAAATAACTAAGGAGACAGAGCAGACGCTTAAGTAAAAAGTTATTGGTCCTACCAGCTGGGAGGAGGAGTCAAAACCCAGAGTACTGCAGTGGATTGGACACAGAGGAAAATCAAATATTGTGTTAAAGAACCATGGGTGTGGATTGCAGCCATTTTAATGCCTGGCCTCAGGCTTTGGGCATTTTCCAGAAGCCAGCACTGTCTGGGCATCAGCGGGTGATCACCACCACTGATCTGGTGCAGGTGCAGTGTGTATCTGGTAGGCAGGTATTGAGAACCTCAATGTTCTAATTTGTGGCATGTCCAGACTGGGGGAGTTCAGCAGACAGCAGCATTGTCAGGTAGCCATTGAGAAAGGAGTACTGCATGTAACACCCTCTCATTTGTTGGCTGGCAGTGCTGTGCTGGGTGACTGACTGATGCCTGATGACAGCATGCAGAACGAGAGTAGAATGACAGACACTTGCTTGAGTGGAATTAAGGAAGAATGTATTTATTTATTTTAGCATATTTATATATTTTCTACATAAAAATGTGGCATATGATTTTACATATGGCACCAAAACATAGCTTATTCTATCGAGAGGAAAACATTACATAGTACGCATGGGCCCACTAAATAATGAATCAAACCACAGTTAACCCTTTGAATGCCGGAGGGATGTGCAACGGTTGCACACCCTTCTGGCACTCAAAAGTTTAAAGGGGATCTCTCACCTAATTACACTTAATGCTCTTTAGTTAGAGCATTTATCTAGAACACTGAAAATAGTGTTCATTAGATTTAAAAAGTAGTTACAGGCGCAAAATGTAAACTTTAAAAAGTGTCCGGCAGTCTACTTCCGGCTTGCCGAACTTTGCCGACCAGAGACAGCTCCGTCCCACTACCCATCATCCTCGCATGACAGAGGCGGTCTGTCACTAAAGTGGAGCGATCGCATTGGCAGAGATCGATATCTAGCGATCGCTCCACTTTAGTGACAGACAGCCTCTTTTTACACTTAAAATATTTATTTTATTAATACAATTTTTTATTTACATATTTATTCTTTTTTAATTTCATTTGCTTTTAGCATCCAGCCAGCCCCCAGCACCAGCAATGAAGGGTTAATACCCCCATCTACTGCATTGTTTTATTTCTCTCTGTGTCTGCTCTCTGCTTCTCTCTCCCTTACTTTGATAGTAAGGAAGAGAGGCGCACAGAGCAGACCAAAAGGCAGTGTGTAAAGCACACTGCCTTTTTCAATGTTTGTAAATGCCGGTACATGTGATCGCTCCTGGAGTACTCTGGTCCCGAAGCGCTCAGTTTCAGCCTGAAAAGAATGATAGCAGCGTCCATGACATGCCAGGACCCATAATGGGTCCTTAAGGGAGGTTTACCCATGACTGTCATGGCACGTCATGGCTCATTAAGGGGTTAAGAAATCCTACTTCTTCTGAGACTGACTGCCAAGCATAAGTGCAGACATCTTGGCTTAGAGACATTTGAGATGTCAGTCCCTTCCTGTTACCTTAAGGTACAATAAAGGAGACCGGGACTGACAGTGGAGGCACGCAGATGTCTCTAAGCCAAGATCTCTGCGCTTATGCCTGGCCGTCAGTCTCAGAAGAAGTAGGATTTCTCAATAACAACACGGTACTTATGATGGATAACAGTACTATTTCTAAGCTTATCGCTATAGGATTAATTATTGGGGGTGACTTTATTTGGGGTGAAAGTTCCACTTTAAGGACCAGAAGGATGTAACATGTATTGAATATCCCTCTAGTCCTTTAAGGGTTAAGAGGCAAAATAGTACTGGTCCTTAAGGGATTAATTAGCACTAAATTATGCTTGGGTATATTTTCCCTTTAACCATGGGTTTAACATGTAAAATGCTATTGTTATGCAGCATCCATACCTGGTGATATATAGAGATGTCCCATCACTGCGCATCACAGTTGTATAAGATGCAAGGTTTCCTTCTTCTGACAGGTCGACTACTCCAGTGCCCTTACTGAAAAACACAGGCCAAGAACCCATTAGTGGCATGGAAAGGAAATTGTAACAGTGCCAATAAACTCATCAAGGAAATGGACATCCTTACCAATATTTAATTAACAAGCAATTGCATTTAAAAGTACTTAATAACATATGAATTGCCTATATGTGTTTTCCATATTTACCTATAATTTTTTACACTTATGTCCCTGACAGTGAGTTACCTGTGACTTTTCTGGGCTACAGACCATCAAAGCAGGATGTAACACGATGTTACAGCCTTCCAGCAGCACCAAGTGCTTTGTGACTTTTTTTATTTTACATTATAATAAGCTTTCCATCAGGGAACATGAAGCAGGTGTAAAGATACAAACAGATTCAGGGACAGGGGAGGGCTGGCCTGGGGGGCAAGGGGGCAATTGCCCCCTGGGCTGGTCATATGTCTTGGATGGTGGGCCACTACCTCAATCTCCTGATTGCTGCTGTAAATGGAGCAACACAAGTGATTCCACAGAGCTGCAATCCAAATGGAGCTACGACAGTAGCATAACCCATTTCCTTTGTAAGCTCTGTGTTATCACTAGTGTAGCTTTACTTAAATTGTAAGCTCTGTGGTATTACAAGTGTAGCTCTATTTCATTTGTAAACAACGTGGTACCACTTACTTCACAACATTAATTCCAATTTTAAAATAAACAAAAAGGGGGTAGGATAGGACAGCCCTCCCCTGTCCATGGAGCTCTCTGTCAAGGACAAAAAAGTGTAAAGAATAGGTTACTATAAAAAAAACCAACACACAAACAAAACGTTCAGACAGTTTTACTGTAAATGTGGGGAGTTATGCACTAAGGAGTGATAAAGCGGCGTTGACTAAATTGATATAATTTCTCCAACTCCAAGGTTAATCTATAGAGCTTAAGTACTAAGATCTCCAAAGTGCATAGGATTCATAGAATCATTGGACCTGGAGAAGTGATATCACTGGAGAAGTCATCTCCGCTTTACCACGTCTTAGTGCATAAGTCTCATTCTGTACCTGCAGAATATGTCAAGTCAAAAGAAAGCATAATTTATTACTCAAATGATCAGAAAAATCACATTCCTTTACCATCTTAAGCTGCTAGAGGGGCAGGGCTCAAAATTTCCACTCCCCATTAGCCAATGGTGAGTGAAAATTTAGCCCTGCCGAGTAGAAATTCAGCCCTGGTGGGTATGTTTTGGCTTGCAGTGGCAAGCAACAGGTCTGGCTAGGACTTACAATTATAAGCCATATATTATATATATATATATATATATATATATATATAGGAATGATCAAGCAAATGTTTTACAGACGTAAGCTCCCGCTGACGTGAGTATTTTTGAGGTGACATCCTCTTTAAGAGACACCTTTTCTTAGGTTATAGTCCCCTTCGGTAATATTTGCTTTAATGTAATTTTTTTTTAACTTTGTCTTTGCAAGTGCAAGTGCTGCGCTGAAACATAACAATATACATTATATGACCACATGCACAAACAAAAGCAGGAAAGTACTTAGACAAAAAAGATAAATCATATCAAAATTCCCATTGACTGAAATTAGGCTTTTAACCTCTCTAGATTTCAGGGATTAAATGACTCATATACATTTATGGGAGTGTTTATTATTTCTTCCCTATAATATAATGCAGTTGGGTTACCCCTGAATTGCTTCAGTTTTTCTTACTACATCAACTTACTCTATCTAGCATGGCTTGGATTTACTCATCCTCCTTCCCTGCTCTGCTGTGCTATCCTGACTTGTATTTTTCTGGGAGGTGGAGTCTGTGATGGGGATTGTGCACTCAGAGAAATATTGAAGTTGATAAGTCACAGGATAACCAATTGACCTCAGTGTGCAGAGTGTATAGTAATGTGCTTTCTGGTTATGACACAGCTACTTAAAATACAGCAATCTAATGCAAATGCCAGGAAAGACTTACTCTGTTTGCTGTAACATCCCCTTGCTTTCCAGCAACTTCAGGATGTCCCGTGATTTCTCTCTGTAAAATGACTCACCAGAATAATCATCAAAATGTACTCCAAGACGCTGGGAAAATCAAAGAAGGAAACATCATCACAATCTGCACACTATGCATTCATATTCATAAGAAAACCAATGGAATGAGTTCAGCATCAGAGACAATAAGGATAGTGGGACTTTCACAAATCTAAAGAGGTGCAGTTCAGGAGCAAACCAACTACTCTATATGGGACACATAAAAATTCCCTAAAGTCTAAATTATTTAAAGGGATAATAACCTTTTATTTTGACTTTACATATTCTGCAAGTGCATATTATATAATATAGGATTTAAGTGAACATACAGTTATGGAACACAGCTCAACCTCTGCCTCAAACCCATATTCTCTAAAATCATATTCTCTCTCTTACATCCAATATGGAACACAGGAACCAAGGAGATATACCAAAGCATCCCAAAAATTCCAGCAAGAAAAAAAGAGAGAAAAACATAGGATACCAGTATTCCACAGAACTGAACTGGATCTATGTAACTTCAAGTGTAAATGGACACAGAACTATCACAGCAAACCAACCAAACAAAAGCCATCTGGGCTCAAGCTATTGAACTGAACGTGGCAGTAGATAAAAATGGTAGAGAATCCTCAGACAGGCTCTACTGCCTGAAGGACCTTCTTGCCAAAGCTGGCCTCAGCCAAAACATTGACACAGCAGTGTTTGGCCAATGTGTGAGGACAATGTTGCAGACGTGCACAGCTGCTCAGCAGAGAGTTGGTCTTTGTAAGCCCAGGAGGCACCCACAGATTGGTGGATTCCCCTGTGACTCTGAAAGGAACAGGTCTCTTCCGGTTCACATACACCAGGCGTATGGTAGCCTCAATCCAAGAAGCAATAGTGCTTTTGGATGCTGCCTGATCTGCTCTAAGACCCTCAGGAATGACAGAGAATCAGAGATGTGAAAAGGCTGTGTACAATGTACATAATATTTAAAGAGTAATTTTCATCAAATTGATATTGAGCCAAAAATCATAATTACATTAGCGATAACCTTAGACATAGTTGTATTTCCAAGAATAATTGCTGCATTAGAGAAAAATAGAACTTTTTAGGCAGACAGGCACCGTCAGGGATCTTGTAGTAGGCACTCTCTGCACCTGCACTGTCAGTCCCTTCCGGTGCCTTAAGGCACAAAGGCATTCAACTCACCAATCGTGGAGTTGAAGGCGACGGAGAACGCATATGCAGAGCTGCCGTCTCTGCAAGATGTCTGCATGGTTTCAAACTACAGGTCTGCCTAAAAAGATCTATTTTTCTCTAATGCAACAATTATTCTTGAAAATACAACTACGTCTATGCATAACTCTAATGTAATTATGATTTGGGGCTCAATATTAATCTGATTAAAGTCCTGCTTTAAGGTATAGCACCACATCCAGAGGTGGAGATACAGTTCCTGTTTTGAGGAAGGGTCAGGACAAAAAGAAGGCAGAATAATCTCTCAAGAGGTGTGTACTGCCTTGTCATGATGAAATACCAGGAAACAGGCTTGCAACATAGGCCTTGCAGCTCAACAAACCTCTGTATGGAGACAATGTGTAAGAGGAAGCCCAACTTGAGCATCAAAAGTCTTTAGGAGAACAGGGGAAAGAGGATCTAAGGGAGGTCTCTGAAAGACTATCAAAACAATGTTAAGGCCCCAAGGACGTGAAAAAGCATGAGCCAACCCTTGACAAAGGTTTTAACATTTGGTAAAATAGCAATACGACTATGGAAGAGGACAGAAAGAGCAGAGATATGTACCTTAATAGAGCTTGGACTAAGACCCTTGTGTACAATGTCTTGCAGGAATGACATAACCATAGGAATATCAAAAGTCCGGGCAGACATCAACAAACCTCTGTATGGAGACAATGTGTAAGAGGAAGCCCAACTTGAGCATCAAAAGTCTTTAGGAGAACAGGGGAAAGAGGATCTAAGGGAGGTCTCTGAAAGACTATCAAAACAATGTTAAGGCCCCAAGGACGTGAAAAAGCATGAGCCAACCCTTGACAAAGGTTTTAACATTTGGTAAAATAGCAATACGACTATGGAAGAGGACAGAAAGAGCAGAGATATGTACCTTAATAGAGCTTGGACTAAGACCCTTGTGTACAATGTCTTGCAGGAATGACATAACCATAGGAATATCAAAAGTCCGGGCAGACACCACTGATGGAAGATGGACCAAATACTATGCTTTAGAAAAGACAGTCTTCCTAACCTGAACCATGGTAGAAATAACATTGTCTGATAAATGTTTCCACCTCTGGTTCCTGGCTTAAAGGTCCATGCTGTCAAAGACATCCTTTCCACATCCTGGTACCAGATGGGACCCTGGAGAAGGAGATACAGACTTGGAGGGACATGGAACAGTTCCTGGATGGATAGATTGAGAAGGTCTACAAACCAGGCCTAACAGGGCCAGAATGGAGCACTCAGGATATCTTGGGCCTTCCCCACCTTGATCTTTCTAATCAGCATGGGAATTGTGAGGAGTTGTAGGAAACACATGGGACACATATGTTCCATGGAATGGCCGTTACATCCTTTGCAGAAGTCAAGGGATCCTTGGCCTTTGTGCAGAAGAGAGACCTTTGTGTTCTCAAGAGAGGCTATCAGATCTGTTGGACTACCTGTTCTTACAACACCTGGTCCAGTTCCCAGTTTCCCAGATCCACGTCTTCATGGTTGAGAAAATCCACAACTGTGTTTTCTACCCCTGGTATGTAGACTACTGAGATGGCTGGAACATGAGTTTCTGCCCAGTGGAGACGATCTGGTAACTCCTTCCAGGATGACTCGCTTTGAGTTCCTCCCTGGCGGTTGATGTAAGCTACTGACGTTGAGTTGTCTGGATAGGATCCGGACTGGAGTCCCTGTTAGTACTTGAGACCAGTGAAGAAGTGCCAAATCGATGGCATGGACCTCCAGGGTGCTGATTGACAGGAGGCTCTTCTCTTCGTTACACCTCTCAGGCTGGCATCTGTCTTGACCAGATTCCACTGCGGAATGACAAAGACATCCCTGAGTCAGATGAGGATGATGGAGCCACCAACATAGGAATGCTGTTGGGACCAGTTCTTGAGAATCACAAAGCCAAAACAGGAGTGCAAACCAGCAGTGTATATCTTAATCTTGATAGCACTAATCAATAGATAGCGTAGTGGTAATACAATACTCACACTGGTCCTGGCAGTTGTCAGGCACGTGTTGAAGTTCTATTTTATTTGGCATTTTTATTATTAAATATATCTGTTCCATCACAATTTGGATTCAAGCTTTTAATTTTTATTGAGAAGATTGTCTGTTTACCAGATCGAGGCGGTGTTATTTCCACATCTGAATACTGCTGGTTGTCTTTACAACCGACATCTGCCAGGCCCAGTGTGAGTAATGTATTAACACTACGATATCTATTGATCAGTGCTATCAAGATTAAGATATACACTGCTGGTTTACTCTCCTGTTTTGGCTTTGTGTTTCTGTGTTTTCCAAGGGTCCTGGAGGTCTGCTTGGTTTTGTATCAGGTAGCAGCAGAAGCAGAGTCTTCATTGATTGACTGATTGGGGGCAGTCCGAATCCCCCTTATGCACTACTAACCGCTCTTAGTGGTCAAATAGAATGTGAGTACTATGGTGGGTGTGGTGAAGGCTTCTATATATCAGTGATATTGCACTAGGAAGCACCCTTCTCTCTTTTTCTCAGTTCCTGAGAATGTCCAGGTGGAGTACCTTCATGTGTAACTGAGCATAGGGTATCACCTCCAGGGCAGACGCTAGATGTCCTTGGATCCTTATGTGGTCCCTAATGGTCACAAAGGGCCATGTCGGTGCCCACAACCTTGTCCTCTGGTAGAAACTCTAGGCTTTGAAGGGTGTCAAATTTCATCCCCAGAAAGAAAAGGACCTGGGATGGAACTGGAAAGGGCTTCTTGAGATTGAGAATCCCACCACGGTACACTAGAATGCAGGGGTACTCTTGGATATGGATAACCAAAATCTCCTTCTAAAGGAGCCTTTGACCAGATCACCCAGATACAAGTCACAGAAATTCCTTGTGAGTACATGTATGCCACCAAAGTGGACATGACTTTTGTTAAGATTCTTGGAGCTGAGACCAGGCAGAAGGGCAGTGAACTGATAATGTCTGCATACAATAGCAAAAAGAAGAAAATGTTGGTGGTCTGGATGGGTCAGAACTTGAGGTAGGCGTCCTGAAGATCCAGGGAGGCCAGGACCATACCTGGATACATCGCTGAGATGACAAACAGCTAAGATTTAATCTTGAAGCATGTAACAACAATACAGCGGATAAGGCATTTAAATTACAGAATAAGATGGCAGCAACCGATCTTCTTGGGAACCACACAAAAAGTTAAAAATAATAATCTGAAAAATGCTCTTGGGCTCAAACCAGAACTAGAACCTACTTGCACAGCAGAGAGGTGACACCATGTATAAAGAGACGTGTTCGCCCTGGGTCCCAAGTAACCCTGGACAAAAAGAAGAGAGGAGTAGGAAAGGACTTGAAATTGCATAGCCTTCTGAAACAACATTCAAAACCCATTGTTCCATCACGGAAAATGCCCAGGCATCTTGAAAAAGATGTAGACAACCCCCTAGGGGTAGTAATTAAGCAGGACTCCCCTCGTCATGCCCTGTGCCCTGAGCTGGTGGTGGTGGGGACGAAATCCGTGCAACTGCCTTCAAAAAAGTAATGTTTAGAAGGAATCTAGGGCCTTCAAGGGTATCAATAATGACCTTGCATAGGTCTGAACCAAGTAGGGTCTTACCCGCAAATGGCATAAAGATCAGTGATTTCTAGAAAGATTAGTCCACAGACCAAATCTGTAACCACAAGGTGTGGCTCACAGCAATACGGAGAGCTGCTGCATTTTCAGAATACCTGGCAGCATCTAAGGAAGATTCAGAAATATATGCATTAGTTTCCAAAATATTGTCGAGCACAATAAATAGATCTTCCTTAGAAATATCAGAGTGTATGGCTTCAGAAAGCTGCTCACCCAAGACAGCTTTAGCTCTGTTGACCAATGCAAAGCCAAAAATGGGCTGCAGAACTGCCAGTGATTGCAAAATAAGCCTTTAGAAGGGAATCGAGGTGCTTTGCAGCCTGATTCTTAAGACTAGCAGCATCTGCCAAAGGAAAAGCGGTGTTTTCGGCCAAGTGTGATATAGGGAGGGGGGGGGTCAATAGTTGTGAGAGAAGCCCACTGTGCAATAGCCTCAGCCATAAAGGGGTTATGTTTTGAGATAACCCTATTAACAAAGTTTATTATCTGGGGGCTTCCGCCTTCTAATAGGACCTGGTCTAGGGTGAGGTTAGGAGGGAAGACTGAGAGTCTTTCTTGTGTCTCTGGAAGATAACCAGCACTGGCCTCAGAGACCTGAGGGGTCTCGAACTAATGAGCCCTTCTGCGGATAGGACAGGGTCTGCCTCATAGGGATCCTCAAAGGATGTCGTCTTCTTTTGAATCAATCTCCTCATCAAATGCTTCCCCAACAATCTGAGAATGTCCGCTAAAACAGGACTCCATGAATGGAATGAGAGAAAGGATACCACTGAGGACATCAAGGTTTTAACCCAAGCTTGCTCTTGATCAGTGCTGTATGGCCACGGAGAGGTAATGGGGGCAAAGGTACAAAAGGGACATAGGGACCCAGACTATTACCTTAGAAACCCAGGATGGCATGAGGAACAGTGAAAGAGGGGAGGTTAGGGAAGCTCCTGAATCCCTGGGTTTGGGTTCCCCATATGAGTCTTGAGCTCAGACATGTCCACAGATACTAATTTAGACTAGACAGAAACTAGGTAAAAGTACTTATCTGGCATGCAAATGGTTAAACTGGAGAAAAAGGGAGAGATACAAGGAGAGTTACTGCATAGTAAGTAATGGAGGAGTAAGATGCCAGCCAAAAAAATCAGAAACAAGGACAAGGATTCTGTGCAATGTAAATTTCCTCCATTGCCATAACTAAGCAATGCGTGTCTCTCCAGGTATGGTGAAACTCATGCAACTGGACAGTCAGGACACTGAACAGGCTATAGAGCTTGATCAGAGGAAAAGAGAGCCCACTCTGACCCATGTATCATAAAGTCAATCTCCGCAGGGAAATGGTGAAAGTATAAAACTCATGTGACGGAGCAATCCAACTCCAGGGATTCCAGTGATGGGAGCCTGCCTAATAGGGGATTAAACAGCCCCATTTCTAAGGGAAAAAAAATAATAATAAAATAGGATTTTAGTGTTACCTGTTAAATCCTTTTCTCTTAGTCCACATAGCTTACAGGTACCCAGTAGGCTGGTACAATTCTTCAAAGAAGTGGAGTGAAGCCTCCCTCTCCTCCATTGCAGGCTACCCAGCCACTCCCCTGCAGTTAGATTTGTGACATAAAAACCTGCTGAGCTACATAGTGAGAAGGAGAGGGATACTCATGTAAGCATGGACCCAATTTGGACTCCCACATCCAGCCATAGGAACCAAGTATGGTCTCTTTCACTGTGTGGGAGACCTGTAAACTATATGGACTAAGAGAAAAGGATTTAATAGGTAAGATTAAAATCCTATTTTCTCTGTCGTCCAATACAGCTTACAGATACCATGGGGATGTACCAACAATGAGTTCCCAGTTTGTGAAAAAAGGAAGGAAAGGACCAAGCGCCTGCCCCCATAATACCAGAATTCCCATGGACTATCCAGGACATGGAACAGCCCAAACCAACGAAGTGTCAATGGATGATGAATAACTGTACCACAGCAGACAGAATAAAAGTCAACAGAGCGCAAAGGATAAAGAACTATAAAGGCACAGGAAAATAAAGCTCTAGACAGGCAAAACTGCCTCCAGGACTTTCCTGCCAAAGCTGGCTTCAGCAGAAGCCAGGACATAAACACGGTAGTGTTTGGCAAAAGTGTGCACAGAGGACCAAGTGGCCACCTTACACAACTGATCAGCCTGATTCTTTTAAGCCCAAGAGGCCCCACCAGACCTAGTGAATTGCTCTGTCATACGAAAGAGAACAGGTTACTTCCTGAGTTTGTATGCCTTGCAGATAGCGGACTTAATCCAGGATGCAATGGTCACCTTGGACACCACCTTACCTGACCTAGGACCTTCCGGGATGACAAACAGGGAGTCCGTCTGATGGACAGACTCAGTACAGCACACAAAGGACTTTAGGCAATGCACTACATCCAACGAGTGGAGATCCATCTCCTTGTCAGATTTAGGGTCAGGACAAAAGGAAGGCACAACAATCTCCTTATTGATGTGGATCTCAGAGACCACCTTAGGAAGAAAGTCCTGGGAGGTACAAAGAACAACCTTATCCTTGTGGAACACCAGAAAAGGCAGTTTGCCTTTTTGCTGTAACTCAGCAAATCTGCGGACATAGACCAAAGCCAAACGAAAAGCCATTTTCCAAGTCAAAAGATGTCAAGGAATGTTAGCCGAGGACTCAAAACGAGGCCGCTGCAAAACTCTCAAGACAAGATTAAGGTCCCATTGAGGGGTGGGAGCCTTATAAGCAGGGAAAGCATGAGCGATGCCCTGAAAGAAGACCTCGACATCAGGTAAAATGGCAATGTGTCTTTGGAAAAAGACAGAGCCGAGGTCTGAACCTTCAAGGAACTAAGGCTAAAGCCCTTGTTCACTCCATCCTGCAAAAGAGAAAGGATAGCTGGAATATCAAATTCCTGTGAGGACACATCCCTGTCCACACACCAAGAATGGAAAATAGACCAAACCCTATGATAGTCTTTAGAACAAACTGGTTTCGTAGCCTGAATCATAGTGGAGACCACTTCAGAAGAATAGCCCTTCTACCTCAAGACGGAGGCTTCACCAGCCATACCATCAAAGCCAGATGGTCCACATCCTCCTTCTACAGGTATCCCTGAAGGAGATCCGGAATGCATGGTAGAGGAAACGGTTCCTGAGCAGACAAGGCCAGTAGTTCCGGGAACCAAGGCTGACTGGTCCAATAAGAAGCGATCAGGATGACTGAGGCCCTGTCCATCCGAATCTTCAGCAAGACCCTGGGCAGCAGAGGAAGTGGAAGAAAGATGTAGGCCAGATGAAATCGGCATGGAATCAAGAGAGCATCCACCACAAACGCTAGGGGATCCCTCCAGCAGGAGCAAAATATCTGAACCTTCTGGTTGTCCCTGGTGGCCATCAGGTCTACCGCAGGAAGACCCCACTTCTGCACCAGGAGGTCAAACACTTCCGGATGAAGCTTCCACTCCCCAGGGTCCACCGTGTAGTGAATGATCAAGTCTGCTAGGATGTTTTCTATGCCTAAGATATGCACGGCAGAGATAGCAAGCACATGGTCTTCTGCCCAGGCCAAAATAGCCCTGACCTCGAACTAAGCAGCAGAACTTCTGGTACCTCCTTGGTTGTTGATACAAGCCATGGCATCGTCGGACTGAACTCGGACTAGGCATCCCATCAGATGAGAGGACCAATACTGCAGAGCATGGGATATTGCCATGAGCTCCAAGATGTTGATGGGAAGGAGGGTCTTCTCCATTGATCAACAGCCCTGAACACTCAGGTGACCCAAGACCGTGCCCCAACCGAGCAGGCTGGAGTCCGTGTGATAAACCATACTCCTCAGAGTGTTGAACCGGAGGCTGAGGAACACCAGGTTCTGGGAGGGAACCAGGGCAGACTTGTCCATATTCAGGACCCAACCGTGCTGGAGGAGGATCGGAGAACATTCCTGAAATTGGAGGTCCAGAAGATCCCTGGAAGGTGCCTTGAGGAGAAGGTCGTCCATGTAAGGTGTCTCCTGAATCCCCTTGGTGTGCAGGAAGGCAATCAATGCACCTAAAACCCAACTGAACACCTGAGGAGCTGTTGTGAGCCTGGAGGGGAGAGCAGTGAACTGAAAATGGCCTATGTTGCAGGCAAACCTAAGGTACCGCCGACTGTTGGGATGGATAGGACTGTGCAGATATGCATCCTGAAGATCCAAGGATGCCAGAAATTCCCCTGGACACACCTCTGCGATTACAGAACTCAATGACTCAATCTTCGGGTCTTGACCATGAACTTGTTGAGAGCCTTGAGGTCCAAGATAGGGCGGCAGCCGAAATCCTTCTTGAGGATGACAAAGAGGTTGGAATAAAAGCCTGATCTTCTCTCTGCCTGAGGAACTGAGACCAGAACTCCCTTGTCCAAGAGAGACTGGACTGCACCATTGTAAAGCCTGAGCTTTTCCTGTCCCTGAGGGGAGCAAGAAGGGAAGAACCTGAATGGAAACTACCTGTAATACCCACTGATCTGCAACAGAGCCTGTCCAAATACTCAAAAAGTGATGCAGGCGACCCCCCCCCCCCCACTGGATGTGGACAAGGGTTTGGCGAGTCATGCCTGAAAGAGGTTTGGTGGGTTTGGGTTTGTTGGAGGTGTGTATAGACCCCCACTGCTGCTTGGGCTTGGGAGTGGAACACAGGGATTGAGAAGCCACCGGGTTCACCCTAAATGCTTTGCTTTGTTTGGAACGAAAAAGACAATGTCTCTTCGCCTGAGGGTTGCGTTTAGGAACCTGAGGCAACAACGTGCTCTTGCCCCCAGTGGCCTCACTGATGAGGTTCTTTAGTTCAGGGCCAAAAAGAGAGTTTCCCTGAAAGGGAAGAGAAATCGGTGATTTCTTAGAGATAAAGTCCACAGACCAGATCTTCAGCCACAGCATACGCCTAGCAGTCACAGAAAAAGCCTTGACCTTAGCTTCAAGCTGAACAGAGTCAAAGAGAGCATCAGTAACATAGTGCTGAGCCTCAGAAATGTTGTCCAAAAGGGATAAAAGGTCAGCTTTTGGGGTACCCTTTTGGACAGCAGCAGTCAGCTACTGACCCATGCAGAAGCCAAGGTGGGTCTTAAGGACGCACCAATAGCAGTGAAATTAGCCTTCACAATAGCCTCACATTTCTGGTCTGTCAAGTCCTTAACCCCTTAAGGACCAGAGGTCCTGGGGTGTGTGGTCCTTTAAGGACCAGACAGTGAAGTTTGATGTGCTGGCACAAGTGATTTATCATGTCGCCGGCACGCCGAACAGGGTACTAATAGTGATTTCTCCGGTCTTGGAGTGGTAAATTTTAGCCCCTGCTACTACTCACAGCGTGACGTGCCAGGTCACTGGTCCATAAGGGAAAAACAGAAGTGATGGTCCTGACACGTCACCTGACATTAAGGGGTTAAGAGCTGAAGCTTCCACAACTGCCAAGGCTGTGGACTTAGAAAGCCTGGAAATGGGAGAATCAAGCTGACGAGGATTAGCCCATGGGTTCAAGGCAGCTTCAGAAAAGGGATATCATTTTGAGAATCTTAGAGCTAGAAGCTTGTCAGGAGTCTTCCACTCCAAAATAATCTGATGCAGAGTGAGATTAGGAGAAAAACAGTACAGGGCTTCTTGCACCTTTGAAAGACATCAGAAGTAGCCTGCAGCTCTACAGGAGTAGAGGGAATGTATAAAGTAGTTAACACTGCCTTAACGAGACCCTCAGAAGAGGGTTCAGGGTCAGCTTCAAAGGGCTCACCATGAAATTGGGTAGAAGCCCCATCAGAACACACACCATCCTCAGAGTCCCCATCTGAATCCTCCAGAGAAGGATCAGATAGATCAGGACTACCAGGAGCCTTAGAGGCCACAAACCCAAAAGAAGTGTGGGGTCCTCCAGGCCTGAAGAACCCACTAGAGGAAACTGTGCCATAGAGGACTTTAAGTTTTTGACCCAAGGTGGCTCTTGATCATGGCTGGAAGGCCCTGGTGGAGACACAGGGGCCACAGTGCATGAGGGGCATAAGTGACTAGAATACCCCATGGGAAGCCCCGACTGGCATGAGGTGCAATACGTGAGGGGGGTCAGAGATGCCCCTAAGTCCTTAGCCTTAAAGCCTAGCCCCATGTCCTACTGGATCTGACCATCCTAACAGAAGAGTGTTAAAACAGTAAAAGAAGACTCAAATACTGTCACACAGATTAAAGATTTCACCCCAGAATGCCTAAAATGCACTTATCTGGCAAGTGAAGGGTTAATCTGAGAAGGAGAGCTGAGGAGACCAAGCCCTGCGTATGATAATTGTGTAGAGAGGGAAAACAAAATGGTGACTGCATAGGGAGCCAATAAGGAAACAGCCCGCAAAACTGGCATTTATAGGAAATGTTTTTTTCCCAATACCGAGTACCAAATACAGAACCAAATCCCCCTGATGCCCCCAAGACATTGAGAAGGTCCAACAGCAGTTAGGCAAGGGGAGACCAGAAGATTGAGCCGTCTCTCAACTCGGTACATAGAGCGGTTGCAGAGATTTGACCAAAACTGTCTGTCCCATAGAGATTAATGGAACATTGTGACTGCGGTAAAGTACGCCTTTACAGGTAAGGAATTCAAAAATAACTTCTAAAATAAAAAATTACTAAAAAGTGTAAAAACACATACTGAACACCAATAAACATGAGCAAACATAAAATAAACAAAGAAAAAGTAAGAAAAAAGTGTCCTTGGCCTGACCAAAGCTGGCAGGGAAGGGGTTAATTACCACAAAAAGGCCTAAAATGCTCCAGAGACTCCCAGAACAGAGATAAAAAGTACCCAACATGACTGCAGGAGTTATAAAGAACTCCAAGTAAACCCTTGTGTGGAAGGGAACTGTGGGACAAGTGGACCATGGCACTCAAAGGGTTGCTCGCCTTTTCCACAGGTCTTTCTTCAGATTACCATTGCAAGGAAGAAGCCTCAGAGAGACTTCCTCTGGAGAGAGAGACATGGGTTACATGGTTCTCTCCCAGGGCTGAAAGGGTCCACAACTAGCTCCCGTAAACTGGGCAATCCACCAAGGGGAAGCCAGTAATGGTAATCCACCTGATGGGGGAATTTGGACACCTCATATGTAAAAAAAAAAATAAATAAAAAATAAATAATAATAATAATATAATTAAAACTAAGCAGAACTGTTCACAGCCTTCCTACCAGGATGATTTGTGTATATTACAGCAGAAGCAGCTAACCTGTGGCCCTCCAGCTGTTACACTACAAATTCCATTATCCTCAAATAAACAATGTATAGCTCAGGATGATGTTCATTGTATTCCAGTAACACTCACTGCCTCACACATGTCCCAGTCCTGAACTATACAAACAACAGCCCATTCACTGCTACTAAACAAATATCTTTATTGATATTGTTTTGTCACCATGGAATCTCTCCCTTGACCCTCTTTTCACAAAGGCAATGTGGTTCTTCTTTAGCTAGTTCATCATAAAACAGATGCAATTCAGGAGCAAACCCATAACACCACATAGGAGAAATTAACATTCCTACCGATTTAAATGGGGCTTTGAGCCTCTTGAATGTTAGAGAGATCTTGTTATGTACTGGAAAATTCTTTAGTATCCAAGGGATTAAAAGTCTGGATTAACTCATTGTTTGTTAGCAGAATTTTCATTCGCCCATATGATACAGTTAGAATCAGAACTGCACCTCTTTAACTGGATGAATATGGCTCTGTGCAGTATCTGTATCACCATGTCACTAATTTAACAATAATTTACAAAAAGAGTTGAGAATCATTTCCTCCTAATAACATAGCTGACGAGGCACAAAAAAGAAATATGTCCATCAAGACCGGCCCATGGCAATCACCCCTCCTATTTATTAACCCCTTGAGATACACAGAGATATCCAACATATTATGCTGAAATGTGCTGGATGCCTATCTTGCACTCAAAGAGTTAAACAGAAAAGTGACAGAAATGTAAAATGTGTGACAAGACAGACCAAAGTGAACTCCCACAAAATACAGACAGTGAACTTAGAAACACATGTAATTAAAATAGTGCAAGAAACACAACAGTGAATAGCTCAAGATTAATCCCTTAAGGGCAAGCGGGGTCCCGGGTTGTGTGGTCCTTTAAGAACCAGATAGGAAAGTTTGACATGCCGTCCCACATGACGGATCACGTGTGCCAGCACGCCGAACGGGGACTGAAAGAGATTGCTCCGGTCTTGGAGCGATCAGTTTCAGTCCCTGCTATTACTCACCATGCTCCTGCAGGAGCGCTGTGAGTAAAAAGTATGTGATGTGCCAGGATCGTCACTGGTCCTTAAGTGCCGGACAGCCGTGATGGTTCTGGCACGTCACTGGACGTGAAGGAGTTAAGCACCTAAATTTAAAGGAAGCCTTATTCACAATAATATACTGAATAGGGACATTTTAGAGACACATTGATTCATATGCCCCTGTACATTTCACAAACTCAAATGGTGTTTAATATGCAAATTGTGACTAGTTATTACAGTTTCTTTAGAAGAATGTTATATATCAGTGGTGTCCAAGTTCAAACCTCAAGGGCCACCAACAGTTCAGTATTTAACCCTTTGAGTGTCAGAAGTACTCAATGCATTCAAAGCAATGCTTTACTTATGCCTCTGGCAGTCAAAAGATTAACCCTTTGAGTGCCAGAAAGGCATCCAATGCTTTGCTAACCTCTCTGGCAGTCAAACAGTTAAAGATGTCCCTGGTACAGCACAGGTGAGTTTATCAATCAGTGGCTCATTAATTTTTACTGACCCACCTGTGCTCAAACAGGAAATCCTTACATCCTGGTTTGCTGGTAGCTATAAGGACCCAATACACGCACACACATATATATCATCTTGCAGATGCTATTAAATACATTTTTATTCCAATAATTTGAGAACTTTCAGCAACACGCTGACACATATGCCCCTGTACATTTCACAAACTCAAATGGTGTTTAACATACAAACTGTGATTAGTTATTAAAGTTTCTTTATAAGAATGTTATATATCAGTGGTGTTCAAGTTCAATCCTCAAAGACCACCAACAGTCCAGGATTTAACACTTTGAGTGCCAGAGGTACTCAATACATTCAAAGCAATGCTTTACTTATGCCTCTGGCAGTCAGAAGATTAACCCTTTGAGTGCCAGAAAGGCATCCAATGCATTGTGATGCAATGCACTAGATACCTCTGCCACGCAAAAAGGTTGAAAATTTCCCTGGTAAAGCATTGGTGAGTTAATCAATCAGTGGCGCATTCAATTTGATTGACCCACCTGTGCTCAAACAGGAAATCCTTACATCCTGGTCTGCTGGTAGCTAAAAGGACCTGATATATATAAACATCTCGCAGATGCTATTAAATAACTTTTTATTCCAATCATTTGAGAACATTCAGCAACAAGCTGATATATATGCCCCTGTATATGTATTTAATACTCTCATGGGAATAACCACAGACTTACTGTGAAACCCATATAAAACTCACCTCATAGACTTTAGCATACTCTTGAATGCTCAGGTCTCTAAAGTGCTGCCAAAGAGAGAGAGCCTGTGGATGTCCTCCATCAAGCATTCTCATAAATTCATTGGCTAATGACTTAATTTCTTCATCAGTTTCAGCTTCTGTGTTGACTTTCACATATACCTGGAAAAAAATTATACATTGATATTGGTGGATTCAACTAGTGATGATGCATTGTAGTTTTATTTGAATAACTGCTACTTTCTAGAGGTCTCTTCTGGGTACACCAGCATGTTATGGTACTTAAAGGCATATGTTAATGCGGCCCTCTGCGGTAGAAGGCAGCTGAATCATGCAAGGATTTGAAGCACAGTTTTACTGCAGTATCATTACACACAGGGCCTTATATAATTCTGAATGAACCCAACAGAACAATATGGTGAAATAAAAAAATCCTCATCAAAGCAAACTGTGAAGCAATGCACTGGAGGGGTTAAAAGCCCCAATTAAACTTGTGACATTTTGTAATTTTCATTTGTTCCTTATGGCAATTTTGTCTTTTGGGATCCTGCCTAGGGCCCTATGGAGTTTTAATCTGGCTCTGCTGAAATCCCAGTAAGATCATTGTGCCTCATATATTTGCATAACTGTGTGTATCGGATTTTAAATAGTGCGTTTTCTTGCACTCTTGGGTTAAAATATTTAACTGTATGACACCGCTGATTCAGTACCATAGTTGAATCAGTAAGACAGCACCAGTATGTCTGCACATATCCAGGGCAAGCATAGTCCTTGAATGCAAGCCCTACTGCACTGTGTTTGAGTGGCATTTCCCAGGTGTTTTAGCAGGTATGGGCACATACCTAGGCAGTGCTCTGTCACCCCCTTTTCATGTTAATGCTGAGTAAAGGGAAGTTGCACGGGTCTTCTGCCAGATCTTTGTGATTTCATTTAGTAAAAATAACGTAGGGTACAGTCCCTCATCAGGTGCAAGTGCATCTAGGCTAGAACTCTAAGTGAGTCAGTAATGCAAATTATGGGATTACTATGTCCTTACCTCCCCCACCTGATCAAGGGCGCTTGGCGTTGTCCCTACTGGCACAGCAACATTGAGCATCCCATCCGACACACAAAGGGTTAATCGAGACAAAATTAGGATCCTGCTGCCTACCAGAAATCAGGATCAACTATCAATGACCCTGCTACCAATCGAACTCATGCCAGATGGTTAAAACACTGCACCCCTTAAGTCTAATAAATGCCTCAGGGGCAACAGATTGGGAGTTGGAGCAACACAAGCCTGTGTATTAGAAAAGTTGAGCAACTTTGGGGCAAAACAACTGTAAAGCAGTGACACAAACATTCACACTGATTTACACTGGGATTTTAAGCCATTGAATGTTAGAGAGGTTCCCAAAAGAAAAATGACTTGGAGACATCTCTAAGTATAAAATTAAAAGCCCCATTTTAAGTTGGTTGACATTTTGGGGATTTTTTAATGGTACTGTTGGTGTGCATCAGAGTTGCTCAGCTTTTGTTTTTCTGCATATGGCCTCGAGTCTGGTATTGGAGCCAGTGTATGACAGGATCTTGGTGGACAGGTTTAATATATTGTTGTGTTTAAAACAGGAGTGAGCAACCTGAGGCCCTCCAGCTGTTGAAAACAGTAGACTGGTAGGGATGATGGGAGTTGTAGTGCTCATAGTTATGAGTGCTTTAGGTTAGCCACATCTGTTTTAGAAACTGTAAACTACTTAAGACTTGGGATCCTGACCACTGTAAATATAACGTTCTGGTCTCGTATTGTTAATGTTCCATCCTCCCACTCATGGTGTAGCTGTTTGCTCCAGAACTGCAGATATTTAGCATGATGGATATGGTTCAGTGTTTGTTGCCATCACTTTGTGATTAACACATTGTGTAATTTGTTAAATACTCAAATGCATTGCCAATAAAATACAGCAAAAAAACAAAAAACAGCATCCTTAGTTAAATCTGGACTTTATCTCTCTAAGTTTGTGGGCAATATGGGGGTGGACGGATGGTGGATAGTGTGTTTGGGGGTGCAAAGTGTTGAGATGGGCAGTGTGGATGTGGACAATGTGGAGTCTGACAATGCGGGAAATGTGGAGGTAGACTGTGTGGGAGGGGCAGTGTTGAGATGGACAATGTGGAGGTGAGCAATGTGTGGACGTGGACAGTTTGTGGAGGAGGATGGAGTGGGCATTATGTGGAGGTGGGTAGTGTGGACAGTGTGTGGGCAATGTGTATGTATATGTGCAGTGTGTATACTGTAGCTTGCATCTGTAAACCAGTCATCCTCATGAACATCAAATAAGATGAAAGTACTCTGGAATAGGTTCACTAATTTTGATGGGCATTTTTGTAGCGATTATACCTGTGATAGATATGGAAATTATTGCTGTGAAAGCACATGATGCTCTCACCTGTGGGCACTTCATCTGAAAATATAACGATGTCACCACAATGTCAATTCCTAGCAGCTAGCGATTTCTGCTGGGAATTGAAAAAACATCCATGGCAATGGCAGTAGGTGTGCCTTTTTGTCACGTGAGATTCACAATAAGAATCCTTACTTTATCTTATGATATTGTGTGTTGGAATTTCAAAATTTGAAAAATTAGAATTTTCAGATTTCTGGCCCTTCCAGATGCCCTAGAAAAAATGTAAAATCCATCTGTCATTAATTTTTCAGGTTCATGGAATGCAAAACTCAGCAGAATATTGAGAATAGAATCTAGTTTGCCTAGCAAGACAGGTTTCATAGCAGTTTTTGTGAAATATGACATCTCAAAGACTTCTTAAAGCGGAACTACCACCCTTAAAAAACATTGTCCCAAATAATTCCCCATCTGGCGACTAGCTGCTCAGTAGCGCTAGTCGCCAGAATTATTACTGCAGTCATGAGAATGAGCCACTACTCTGGGACTGACAGACAGGAAGGAGCGCAGACATCTTTCCATAGTAACGTCTGCGCACCTGCGATGTCAGTCCCTTCCGGAGCCAAACAACTCCTAGCAACGCCTCCTAAAGCCGTCTGGGACTGACAGTGCAGGCGCACAGATGTCACTATGGAAAGATGTCTGCGCTACATCCTGCCTGTCAGTCCCGGAGTAGTGGCTCATTCTCATGAACGCAGTAATAATTCTGGCGATTAGCACCACTGAGCAGCTAGTCGCCACATGGGGATTAATTTGGGACTATGTTTTTAAGGGTAGTAGTTCTGTTTTAATTTTGGCTTCAAGAAAACCAACAAACAAGATGCGGCCAATGTGTCTCAGAGCCACAGCCCCTGTGAGAATAGAAGCCCAAATCCTACTGCTGTGTCAAAAGACAAAAAGTATGACACAGAGGGCCATATGTTCAAAGTAGTAGCGAAATAGCTTTTGTCTTTTGTAACGACTTTTCAAAGTACAGTGTCGTTGGGATCATTAATATTTTCAGAGAGGCGGTTGTGATCAGAAATATGTCGTTTGTCCTAACTGAAATTGTCGCATGTAATGACAAAAAAAGGTCTTACCTAAAGACAAAAATATCTTTAAAAATGTCTTAACGACAAAAATGTCTTTAAAAATGTCTTAACTAAAGACAAAAATTCTCACATTCAGAACACATTTCCTCCACTTTTTTCTTAACGTACAAATTTTGTCTTTTGAAAGACTTTTTTGTCATTAGTTACGACAAATTTTCCTTGCCTTACATCTCTCAAACCATAAAGGTTTGAGAGATGGGACTAAGTGCGTTCAGTATGTTTGTATGAATGCTGTATTTTGGCGTCACGTTGTTCGGGGGGGGGGGGGGGGGGGGGTTACTATCCCTTTAAAGCACACATGAAAAATTTCAAAGATAAAAACATAACAGTTTAACCGGCATACATTTCAATGCTATCATCAAAGCCATCTACCTTGTGTAATATATTGAAGGTTGTGGAGATGATGTTCACAATTAGTGTTTCAACAGTGGAGGCAGAACAGGTGTTTTCTGCTATGAACATAGTTAAAAGTCCACTTAGAACAAGACTTCATCAGGGTATACTGCAGGATTTAATGCTCATTAAAATGGAAGTGCCTGGATTTGAGGAATATGACCCCAGCAGCGCTATTCAATACTGGCTCATGAGGTTGACTGATTAAAGTGAATCTGTCATGACGGCACCATCATATGCTCAACTTCATGAAAGTTACTCTTCTGTAACACTCATCTCCACACCGCCTTTGCATTCCTTTCATTTTCTCTGCTTAGGGATGCTTCCCCAACCAGGGCAAATATCCTCTGTGACGTGATGTCAACCTTCTGGTTTCATTGCCAGCGTCTGAATGGAGTAACATCATTCACTCCTTTCCTATGCTTTCTAGCCATCTCTAGTAGAGTTGGCTAGGGAGTTTTACATTTCAACCACAGTACATGCACTGTGGTTATGCTTGGAGAGCAGAAGGACCACCTGTGGAAGGTCTTTTCTGTCTCCCTTGTCAGTCAATTCTTCAGCATAGAGTCAACGCTGAAGAATTGATTGACATGTGAGAAAAGACCTATGTGTATACATACGCATTATGAAACTTTATGCCCTTTGAAGAGAGCACAAGTTTTATAGCTATGACCGTTACTTTCCAAGTTTATTTAATTTGCCTCCAGAGTGTTTTATGCTCAGTTTAAGCTCTTCTAGTGGAACCAAGAATGTCAGAGAAAATAAATGGCCTCATGAGGTTGACTATGTTAACTTTAGTCATTTGTTTTGATAAAGTAAGCTACATTTCTCATTTGGAAATCTAAGTTACTAACTTCTTGCATTTGTTAATTGTATTAAAGTATTTTAGGTCTGTATACTAAGTTGTTATTAATAAAATACCTTATTTAAATACTATTTTGGTTGAAATTATTTGTGTCAGGACAAGTTGATTGTCATGAGGGACAAGTAGATTGGGCTCCCTCTTTAGTCAATTGGACAAGTAGTAGTTTTTTTTTTTTTTTTTTTTTTTTTTTTTTTAATTTCCACATCCCTGTAAAGTAGGTACTAGAAGAAGAAGAAAAAGAGGGGGGGGGGAAAAAAAAAAAAAAAAAAAAAAAAAAAAAAAGCCAATCCAAATACCGTTTTACTAGCGTAATCATATGAAACACAGTGTATTAGAGGTGAAAGTTCCCCTTTAAAGCAAAAAAAACAATGATGGTCCTGCACATCATTGGTTGCAAAGTTGTTAATATTCATAACATAGCTACATTTGACAGACAGTGAACACTTAATTTCATTAGGGTTTGTGGTATAACAGAGAAACACAACTCACTTCAAAAAGGTGTTGTAGTGGATTTGCTTTCAGCTTCTCTTCACAGCCAAATTTGTCAAATCCGGCTCCCAAAAGGCCTAGCAAACAGACGGAGTATTTAAATATCTATACAAGCGAGATAAAACACCCCTCACAACAAAAACTCAAGTCATTTAACTTATTGAATTAGAGCAGAGAAGTCCAAAACAACGTTTTAAAAGAAGTTGATGCATTATATTGTGTTTAAGGGACCCTATCCCCTTAAAACAACTTTGGTGATTTTGGAATAGTTTTCAAAGTCACATTTATTTTTATTAGAGCTATAGATTGTGCTAATTAGGGTACGCAGTGCAGGCACTTCCGACCCTATATTACTAATCTTAAAGGGATAGTAATACTTAATATGTAAAAATATATATATGGTAGATTTTATCCCCCTGAGTAAAACAAGAGTACACCCACTGCTGAAAGGTGTTTTATTCAAAACTTATTACAGCTCAAAGTTGAATTTTTTAGGTGCAGTATCACAGTGGCCTGAAATTGTATTATGGCGCTGCTGTTACACCATCCTATGGACAGCTCTGGTCCGCAGACCATGAAAATCCATAAGATGGTGTAGCAACAGCGCCACTGTACAATTTAAGGCCACTGGGATACTGCACCTAAAAAAACTTTGAGCTGTAATAAGTTTTGAATAAAACACCTTTCAAATATTAAGTATTACTATCCCTTTAATCACTGTCATACCAGAAGGGACAAATAAAAACCCCACTGATATAAATGGGGTTTTCAATTCCTGAAGGCGAAAGTGTTTTTTAAAGCACTGCTTTGCAATGTGTTTGAGACCCCTCTAGCATTGAAGGGGTTAAAAAACAATCAATGTAGTTGTCCCCACGGAGCAGTCAGTTTGCTCCAGAATTACTCGAGTTCTTTAGAGCACAGGGCTTGGTCTTTGGTTAATTGTGGATTATGGGAGATGTAGTCTTCAATAGCTAGAAGTCTAATAATGGACTACCCATGTTATAGAATATACAAAGTTTACAGTCAAAGTGTTTAAAGGGGATCTCTCACCTAATTACACTTAATGCTCATTAGTTAGAGCATTTATCTAGAACACTGAAAATAGTGTTCATTAGATTTAAAACGTAGTTACATGCGCAAAATTTAAACTTTAAAAAGTGTCCGGCAGCCTACTTCCGGCTTGCCGAACTTTGCCGACCAGAGACAGCTCCGTCCCACTACCCATCATCCTCGCATGACGGAGGCTGTCTGTCACTAAAGTGGAGCGATCGCATTGGCAGAGATCGATATCTAGCCAATGCGATCGCTCCACTTTAGTGACAGACAGCCTCCGTCATGCGAGGATGATGGGTAGTGGGACGGAGCTGTCTCTGGTCGGCAAAGTTCGGCAAGCCGGAAGTAGGCTGCCGGACACTTTTTAAAGTTTAAATTTTGCGCATGTAACTACGTTTTAAATCTAATGAACACTATTTTCAGTGTTCTAGATAAATGCTCTAACTAATGAGCATTAAGTGTAATTAGGTGAGAGATCCCCTTTAAGAAAACTCACCAAACTGAAGGCCCCAGTCACCAAGGTAATTTATCCTGATCACTTCATTTCCAACCGCCTGCTTGAGATTGGCAATAAAATTTCCTGGTAGATCAAGCAAGAGTTAAATAGTTTAGATGGATAGTCTGAGACTGTTCATGAACCTATTCTATGAGTCAATACAGAAAGTCCAGCTGCAATACTTAGAGGGATTTTTATAAAAACCGTTCTTCTTACCTTTTAAAGAACAGCCGTTGCAGCATGGCAAGTGGATATAACGCCAGGTCTGATTTATAAATGATTAAAGACGTTTTTATAAATATGGCGTTATTATGCATATATATTAACGTCTGGAATGCTTCAGGACAGCATATACATGGCATTAAGATTCTGGCAATAATTCAGTCACAAAATTGTCGCAACATTTCTTTATAAATTAGCTGCACAACTTTTTACAAACTGGCTACGCCATAAAAAAAAAAAAAAAAGTACTACATAGCGTACAGCCCTCCGAAACATTTTAAAGCTTCTTTTTGCTTAACTCCATTTTTATAAATCTCCCTCTAAGTACCTTAATTTATTTCACTCCTTGGGCCTTACGTATAATGGTGCACCAATTCCTAAGCAAACCAACTGAACTACGGGGAAACATTTTTATTGAATATTTCCACTGGTTTAAATGGGGCCTTTATTCCCTTGAATGATACAGAAGTCTCCAACACAACAACATGGAGACCTCTCAACCATTGATGTTTATTTTTCCCGTATGGTGCTGCTGGTATTACCCAGAATTGGTGCACTAACCTTTATACATAAGACCCCCAGAATGATAAAGATGTCTCTGGGAAGCAATGCATTATGTCCATAGCATTCAAAAGGTTATCATATTGAGAGGGGATGCATGCTAATATAAGCTTTGCTAGGCCTGAACAGTGCCTTAAAGTGGTCCAATGTGAGCCTTAAAGTGTTAGTAATGTCCAAAAAATGTTTTAATAGATTTGTAGAGGCTAAAAAAATAATCGCATTGCCACAAACCCCATCTCTCAAACCTTTATGGTGTGAGAGATATTCGCAATCAAAGTTCCCCCTTCCCTCCCCTTCTCTGATGTCAGCGTCTAGCTGACAGCAGGAGATCCCTGTCCTGGGATCAGCCGGCGGCTTTGCAGCATAGCTGAAATCCTGTTATTAGAAAAGAATTACTTCATTGGAAAGGCCTACAAAGTGTGCCTGGTTTGCAAGCACACTTTGTAGACTGTTCCCATGAAGTAGTTCTTTTCTAATAAAGGGATTTCGTCTTTGCTGAGGTGCCTCATTACATTACATTACATTACAGCTGACATCAGGAGAAAGGGAGGGAAGGGGGAACTTTGATTGCGAATATCTCTCAAACCATAGAGGTTTGAGAGATGAGGTTTGTGGAAATGCGATTATTTTTTGCCTCTACAAATCTTTTAAAAACAATTTTTGGACATTACTAAAACTTTAAAAGAAAAGTACACTGTTTAAGCAAAGCAAAATTTCTGTTACTGGGAATATTTTCATTTAACAGTTATTACAGCTAAACCTTTTTTCTTAGTTAAACTGAAATCTTATTGTAGCCACCAGGTGGTTCAATTCTTATCACTTACTATAGGAAGCCATAATCTATGACTCAAGCTTTCCCATAGAGTAAATTATAAAAGAGGATTTTGGACACCAGTTGGCTCTACTGCTACCAGCTTAATTTAAAAAACATGTGAGTAGCCTTGTTTCAATCAGCAGGGAAAACCCTATAATATATATTTTTTCTTTAAAGAAAATGTACTGCTCCTTTAAAGCATTGGTCCATTGTAATAAAATACTGTGCTTACAAGGGACAAGAGTACACTGGCCTGTACTAAAGCTATTAACCAAACAAACGTTTCAACTCCCTTAAGGAGCAGTGAGGTGAGCACCATAGGGGCTACATATGTAACTTGAGGCTCATTAACAATCCATAAAAAGAAAAAAACTGCAGTTTAGCTGTAAAACACTAAGGGTCGTGTTCTGGAAGCTAAAGAGGTGCAATGGGAGAGAAAGCAATTGTACACAGGGGACAAATGAAAAGTCTCCAGATTCCCAATGATTTAAAAAGGTTTTTTTTGACCCCTTGCAAAGCAATATTTTGGAGGCCTTGCTAGAATGCAAGGGGTTAAATGTCCCATTTAAACAATGGGAATCGTCTTGTGTCCCCTATGGTGTAGATGGTTTACACCAGAAGTTCACCTCTTAAGCTTACTGAATACAGCCCTAACATTCTAACTCACCAATTATTGTGGAACGCAAATGTCCGACATGAAACTTTTTGGCTATATTGGGTGAACTGCAAGTAGATTAAAACAAGATGGAAAATGGTTAATATTTCACTTGATTCTGACTTATCCATTTATTAATAGCGTCTACCCAACACTTAAAGAAGAAGTAACACCTCTGAAAAATAACCCCACCCCCCTCCGTTACCTTGCTTTGGGCAGAAAATCCTAATGGCCCCTATGAATTTTACCTTTACGCCTTTGCTCAAGAGATAACCTTTTCAGATCAGTCCTGGAGTCATGTACATGGAGGCAGACATGACGATTGCCTGCATAGTGTGTGACAGTATGCATTGCTTGCAGAGTGCCTGGAGCCGCTAGAGGCAGCCTCATTCCTTGGCTAATAAAAATTACTAGCTGCCTCCTTTATGCTCAAAGCACTAGCAATGGGAAGGAGAAGAACAAGGGGTGTTCTGTACATGGAGCTCTATAAGTGTGCCAAAAGAAAAAAAATTAACCTCGAGGACCAGGGGATTTGAAGCTCATTGGGAAGCAGTGAGTTCCACATCCTCCAGTCCTCAAGGGATTACAAAGTATAAGTCTGTTTATTTTTTTTTTTTTTTTTAATTATTTTTTTTTTTTTTTTTTTTAACACAATACAGGCTTTTAAAGGGATAGTAATGGTTAATTTTAAGTTGATTTAATATTGTAGGTATTAAAAAAAGGTTAACATCGATGTAAGTCTTATCTCTCAAACCTTTATGGCTTGAGAGATATAACTTGCTAAAGTTACCTTTTCCTGGATGTTTCACTCAAGTCTGCCATCTAGCAGACAGCTGCAGATTCCGGTCATTTGACCAGACAGTGGCTCTTCAGCAGAGCGGAAATCATGCTATAAAGAAATAAATACTTCATTGGAATGGTCCACAAAGTGTGCTTGCAAACCAGGCACACTTTGTAGACCTTTCCAATGAAGTATTTATTTCTAAATAGAGCGATTCGGCTCTGCTAAAGAGCCTCTGTCTGGTGTCAGCTAGATGGCAGACTTGAGTGAAACAGCCAGGAAAAGGTTTGAGAGCTAAAAGTTACATCGATGTTAATCTTTTTTTAATGCCTACAATATTAAAGCTACTTAAAATTAACCATTACTATCCCTTTAAAGAGCAACTGTGTGCGGCCTTATAGCCTACACTTTAAGACAAAAGGCCATGTAGATACAGCCTTAGCTTGATAAAAGGAAGGGAATCGTGGTCAGCAGTGACAGTGCTCCTCTTCATTGTACAGGAGAATATATCTGGCAGTCAGCAGCAGCTGTAGTCTCCAGTGAGTTAAAAGAGCCAATCCAATTGATATCTCTTTCTCTTTAAATGTAACTCATTGTGATCTGGGGACACAATGAGCAAGCCACTGTTATCAGTAATAGAGTGTTTCTGTAAGTAGAAACGCGGGGTGGGGGGGTGGAAGAGTGGGTACATGCTGTTCAACAGAGTGTACTTCCCCTCTTACCACCAATAACCTTGTGAAGTGTTCTCTGCAATAAGGTGGCCTTTGGTGCACTCAATGTGAACTCTGGATTTCATTCCCAGCACTGACATTTAAAAGAAAAGGAGAATGTACCTCTCTCATCTCCAGACTACGGGGGGGGGGGGGCAGGCTGCTACTGACAGCCTATACCCTTCATGAAAGCAAAACATGAAAACAGTAAAATAAAATGAAAAAACATACTTTCTTTATATTCAGAAAAGCACTTTTAACCACTTATCGGTCAATATACCCAGGACACCTACACAAATCTAATTAGGTTTTTTTATGACAACTGCACTTGTTGACCAACATCATCATTTTTGCATATTTATATATATATAGGCCTTTATAAAAATGGTTATATACACTGGTGAAAACGGAAATGGAAATTGCAACACTGTGAAGACGTGTCCAATTTTCTCCAAATTTCACATGCATGACGCTCATGAGGTAAAGGTTTCACTTTTGACTGCAATATCTGTAGAATTGGGGAAGTTATGACAATTTTTACCGAACAACATTCTCTAGGTTGAAAAATGTACCTAACCCTAAAGGTAGCTTTGTTTCAGTAATGGAATCTCACTTTTTTACATACCCAAATGTGAAGGCAGATGAGCAGCTATCCAAATCTGAGATGGGCCGTTTCATTGGCATGCATGTCCATTTGCTATACTGCAGAGAGATCTGGACAGAATATCTCCACTGTGCAACATGTGTGGCACTAGTGGGTAAGCGAAGAAACACACAACTACAGACCCGGAATAGAGTCCATTGCAATACTCTTCATGAGGACCATCTAAAACTGTTTTCCAGCACGAAATGCAAGGCCATTTACTGTTGCAATAATGAGGGAAGCTTTTATAAGTAACACAATCACTGAATGACCTGCAACATCCTCAGACTTTAACTCTATCGAACATGTAAGGGATATGAGTGGAAGACTCCTGGATTCTGACCCTCGCCAAGAACAAATGTTGCTCAGGTGACTAGGAACATCAAACATACATGGAATGGCATACAACAGGATGAATCCAGGCCCTTGCTGCTTGTCCAGGCCTGTGTTCAGGCGTGCCTTCTTGCGCAAGGTTGTCATACTACATGTTAACTTTTGACAATAAAACTGTACATCCTCGCCCCACAACCTTGTGTTCATAATCTTTTGTTTAGTATACCAGTGTCATCATTTGTGAAAGATTTGGTATGAATCGGACAACGCCTTTATGGTGCTGGAATTTCCATTTTCACCAGTGGTATTTATATACATTAAAAGATAGCTTATCCTATACCACCTAAAAAAGATACATCATTTTAATGGGTGTGCAAAACAATAAACTGGAGAAATCTCACTTAACAAAAGAAATGTTAAATAGTGAAAAAGTTCAGGCCATTAAGAAGTTAAAATATGACATAGCATGCCGTTTTTCAGAAGGTAGAGAGAAGCAATTTTAATTTCGACACCTGAATTGCTGTTGTATTGTACACTAATGAGAAGCGGTGGGGCGATGTGTGTCCTTGCAGCTGTTGCTGGACTACAACTTCCATCATCCTTAGCCCACCGCTAAATGGCTGGGGATGAGACCTGCAGTCCAAAAACAGCTGAATGACCTCAAATTGTCCACTCTTTATTCATAAAGAAGGAATACAGTAAAGGAAATTCTGTTGAAAAAAAAAATACAAACTAATTTATTTCCAGGTCTGTCTTGTATTGTGACTGAGGCCGTTGTTGCACTATAATTCAACATCAACTTGAGAGCTTCAGGTTACCCATGGACTAAAAAAAATATCAAAATGAATGCAGTACCAATTAAACCCAAACCATATCTAGTATGCATATTACAGTAAGTATACTGTTGTATAAGAAATACATTTGTATCCTAGCCCACATAAAGAATGTAGGATTATTATACTTCACCTATATTCCACGAGTGTCTTTCCTCTACGTAACCCAGATAGAAGCTCTGTGTTAAGTCCATATGTGGAGCCATCTTTGCAAATTTGCTGCAGAACATTCTAAAAAGTGAAATGTACATTATAGCCAAACTGTCGCTTTCTAACAAATGGTGAGTCTGACAAAGGTGGTACTGAAACATCTACATTATGTTAGCCATTTGTTATTTAAAGTGTTAGTAATGTTTAAAAAAAACTTTTTTGCATTTATGGTCTAAAACGTGTGCCTGAACACTAGGCACACGTTTTAGACCATTCCAATGAAGATCTCGGCACTTCTCAAGAGCCACCGTGTCGACCGACATGAATCTCCTGCTGACAGTTTTACAGCTGTCAGTAGGAGAAATCAAACTTTAAACGCCTGTATCTCTTAAACCATAGCGGTTTGAGAGATACGGTTTTTTGCATTTAGATCAGCTTTTTAAGCTCTTATAAATGCAAAAAAGTTTTTTTTTTAGACATTACTAACACTTAAACATCTTAGACAATCAACAAAATGTAATTTTGCCAAAAGGTGTCCATATTTTTGCATACAACTGAATACAGATATATACACACAAAAACACACAGTTGTGCAATGGAAGCCTGCTAGAGATACATAAAAGTAATCAAAATATCTATTTTTATTTTCTTCGACAGCAATAACAACATATTGGATTTGTAAAAGAAGTATGGTACAGATTTACATTTTGGAGGGGGTATCAAATTTTAGGAAGAAGCAACTACAGAGCGCTAAACATTTCTTCCAGGCTTGGCATAGATAGATGCCTGTACATCTAGACTGCATGAAGATGTCACAACTAACTTGGCTAACCACCTCGTGTGTGGTGCCCACTGCATGTGGGCCCAAGCTCTGTCTACCATTTCTTGGCATGCTCCCCTCCTTGTTGTGCTACACCAGGCCCTTGTTGGTTTTGAACTGGTGATCTTATGGTTATCATGCACTTTGTAGTTCCACTTCCAGAGGGATTTTACTTAGTAGCCTTTCTACATTCAACTTGTCTACGTGATCAACTTTGTTAACTTGCATCCTGGACCTTCATCTGGCTTCCAGCTATCCCTTTTTTGTAATAAATTAAACCTGTTTCCCTGAACACTCAGTGCTCAGTTATTGGGGCCTAAAGCTCTTAATTCAACCCTCTGTTTATCTGCTTAACCTATCTTCTCTTGTGATCCTGTGCTGTTTCGACCTATTGACCCACAGCTTTGGACTCTGACTATGCACATCTGCTGCTGGCCTCTGACCTCTGCTTTGGACTTTGCAAGTAAACCTGTGCTGCCTGACCTGACCTCTGGCTTCATCTTTTACTTCACCTTGTCTTCTCCCTCCTAGTACCTTGCCTGTTGTCCACACAAACTCCGCAAGTGGGAGTCTCCACTGAGCGCAAGACTCATGCTTCGATTTTAAACATTGTCTCTTTCCAGACTTCCTCACCAGTTCCCTGGGATTTTCGTGCAATTTCACCCTATTCTGTAAAGTACTTCCAGCTCACCTTCTATTCTGAAAGCTGAGGTCCAAATTAAGGCTTGCACATTTCTGCAATAGAGGGCTACTACATTCTCTGGATCTGGCAGAATAGGCTTTAATAATTAATAATAATAATAATAACTAGTATTTATATAGCGCCTTTCTCCCAGTGGGACTCAAAGCGCTTTCAGCGCACGCTCTCGGAACTAACCAAATCGGCAGCTGAAATAATAGATGTTATTATTACCCAATCAATGGTACTCATTTTATCAACCTCGGAAGGATGAAGGGCTGAGTTGACCCTGCCAATTACATGTTGTTAAGTGGTAGGTGAGGTGTAGGATTCTTTAAAGTATAATCTAGTCCATCTAGCAATGGAGGGCTTTGAGTCAGCCTGGCCCTATAATTTTCAGAAGAAATAGATTAACAAATAATCAGATTTTCTTAAATTTTGAGTTCCTGAATGGCAGAGCTAGACACTTCCACTGAAGAGAATCGATTAAGGCAGAAAGGACAATTTCCTGACTGCAGTGGAAGGCTTAAATCACTTTGATTCCATATGTGCTTTTGTTTGAAGAACTATGCTGTCCTGATACATAAATAAATATGGTTCTTAACAAGAGAGAGAGCTTGTAATCCCCCTAACTCTTCTGAGATCACTGCAGTTAAGAAAGCTATTTTCAGTGTAAGAACCTTTAAACATACATCCTGCAAAGGTTCAAACGTTGAAGATTTTGATAATTGGCTCAGAGCCAGGGAGGTGACTAAAGCACTGGACTTAATGGCACACATCTAAAGGTTACTTAAGGAGCTTAGATCAATAACAAGAAGGTCTATATTCTTAATATTTATTAGTTCACTCTTATCAGGCACATTGCCCCGAGACTGAAAGAAAGGTGTAGTAGCATTATTCAAAACGTTGGCAAGATCTAAGCTGGGAAATTCTAGACCTTGAGTTTGACTTCTGAAGAGGGTAAGATATTTGAAGTATTATTAATGGATAGTATGCTGGACTATGAGACAACCAACAACATTACTGGCAAGAGTCAGCATCATTTTATGTCAAATGAATTTACTTGCATTCTGTGAAAGGGCAAGTGTTAGTTGGACAAGGGTATTATGTAGGATACTTGGATTTGACACTAAAAATTCAGCTTTCACATTTTTATGAAAGTCTTTATAGCTAAAACGTGGCACTCTAAGCCAAAGTGCAGGGCACACAAAAGTGCCATGGGATCCTGGTTGAGGAGCATGCTATAAACCATATTTAAAATGAAAAGACAAGACAAAATGTGGATTGACAGACTGCTATAAGAAGTTACGTGCAAACAAGTTTTGTCCAACCAGACTATCCAAGATAGGTGCATTCTATGCAATCTTATGCTTATGCTGTGTGCAAGTAAATTCAAGAACATACTTCAAGTCAAATTCTCTACAGGGGAGGGTCAAAAGGACTGTCAAAGTGCTCAGTGTTTCAAGGACATTTGAATGTAAGTCAGTTTGTTTATACAACAATGCACTTCATTAAATCTTATGGGGCAAATGTACATTAATTTATAGTGATCTACTTAAAGAAGGTCTCGAACAGGTGTGGCAAACCTGTTGGCAGCACTGCAGTAAAGCACACACTGAAATAGATTAATTATTAGTTAACAAATGAGAAGGTAAACTATAACTACTATACTAGATAGTGTGCACTTATGAAGATGTGATGCCATCATAAAGATGGAGAAATGCATTGAATTCCTCTGCATAAATGCATCCGAAAAGCAGCATTTGTGAGATGTATCAGAAAAGTCAAAAGCAATAGAAATTACTGAAGTTTTTTCACTGCACCTTCCACAAAAACAACACATAAGGGTGTATTTTCAGATGGAGAACAGTAGGATGGAGTTAGTGAAGGTAAAGGACACAAAACAACCTGGGTATAAATTGTTAGAATGTGGTCCCACAACATTAGACTCACCTATCACTACACTAACATACAAGACCAAAGGCACCTGCAAACTTAAGATATAAAAAAATTATCTAAAATAGTTCAATACCACAGGATCTAAACAAAAGACCAGTTCAGCATTATGAAAAGAATTCAGCATTATGAAAAGAATCAAATTAATGTGCGTCAATATAAGATTAATGATGAATTATGTCATGTATCGCTTCTTTGATTTCCAAATAATATTACAAAATAAAATAAGTGAGAATGCTTTATAATAATTGAAAATTGTTTATTGTAGGATAAACATTTCATAATGCATGGCAAATAATAATGAATAGGGAAAATGAAGTGTTAAATAAAGCCACGAATATGCAGTCTGCGTTTGATTAAGGTATGATGCAAGGGTTAGGTCCGTGGCTCCTTTAACAAATTTGATTCCTGGAGCAGTTGCAGTTCTAAAAGCTCAATACTGTAAATAATTAGGATCCAATTAATATTTTTTTTTCAATTAGAAATCAAACACAGTGGGGGTGGGGGTGAGTAGAGCCAGATATTATGTGGTCTGTTATCCAGTATGACTGAGTCAAGAAATTCAAAAACATTTCTTATTTGTTATTGTTGTGGAAAGCAAGAACACATTACAAGAGTCTGTGAATACATGAGAATGAAAACAAATGTGCCTGCAAGGAAAAATGTATTGTATGGCAGGAATACAACAGCAAACCACACCAAGCCCACTACCCCTCCCAACCCATGTGAGAAACCTACATATACATTAGAAGCCATGAGGTTTATGTAAGAAAACCCAAATCAGTACAGAGAAAATAATAAATCACACAGGGCAGTGGCTGCAAACAAGTGGGAAAGTAAAGACATTTTGATTTTGGTGCACTCTATACAATTAATCTTTATTTTTATAATTGAAAATTAATATCTTCCCACACACTGCTGGATTTGCATAAAATGCCTCAGTTCCACTTAGAGTAGTTATTAAGGATTAATTGAAACAGACCTGATGTGCCATTTATAACCTAGACATTAAGACTGGCCTAGATTGTAAGCTCCTTGGGGCAGGGTCCCTCTCCTAGTGTATGATTCCCTTGCTGCACTTTACCTCACAAATAATGTAATGATTGTACTTAACCTTAATGCTCTTAACCCCAGTTCTGTCGTTTTTGTATTGTATTATTTCAACTTCTGTTAAGCGCTGTGTACATGTATGGCGCTATATAAATAAAGATACATACATACATACATAATACCTGATCGAAAACTAAGATTCCAGACTCCAAACAGATCTATGCGTGGGACAGGATGGGAGAGCCTGCTCTAAAGAGGGAGTGGAGGGGTATATAGAAAGCATTTTGGCTGACAAAAGAGCAGAATGCTTCACCACTATGTGGCCCCCTCATGGTACCAGAGGGGACATCCAGAACACTTTTAATCAGCTTCAGCAGGTTTCAGCTCACAGGTGTAAACTGACCTATGAAACTTTGATATTTCAGTGCCACTGTAGACAGTGGATATAAAAAGGAACAATGATGGGGATATGAGGTCATTAAAAAAAATTAGGCTGCGTGCTTTGCAATATGTTTGTGATCACATTTGTCAACATATAGTATACATTTAAGATACTTCCCCACTGGTCCACTAGGTTGCCATCTATCATACTGAGCTTGGAGTAGAGAATCCAAGAGACTATTTTTGTTAACATATTGATCCAGACCATAGAAAACCCAAGAGCACTGGAAAACATTGCATCCACTGTTTAAAGCAAAGCAAAAATAAGGGTTAAGGCTTAATAGTGAAAAAGCACAGCTGATAAAGCCTCAGATGAGATATCTATCAGTTTATCCTTCTGGAGGGAATACTCCTATGAGAAAGGGATTAAGACAACGGTGAAACTGCCACATCCGACAAAAGTAACACATCTCAAATTTACTTTCGTTAGAAGAAATCTATTTGTACTCAAATGGACTCCCCTTCAAAACTGTCACCTAAGAGACACCCATACCGGTATGCTATTCAAAATAAGACTTATGTTTCAAAAGCCAACATTCACCTATACAATGAGCTGTTAACTTGAACTTGGTCCATATGCTAATTGAGGTACATATGAGGTAGCAATTAATATGCTAATTAAGATTTTCAAGTTTCAAATCCCACTTGAGGTTTACAGTGACATTTTATATACTAATGAAACACTGTGCTGCACCAGGAGACTCACCTTTCCCCAGAAATAAAAGCGTAAATATCTGCTGGACTTTTGGTTAACTCGACACCTAGGAAGTTTTGAATGAAGTTTTCAAATGTGTTAAAACGTGTTAAAAAAGCTCTTACACATGCTCGCCCCAGCTTTATAGTGCCTAATGGCTTAACTTTTGACATACAAGTACATTCTTCAGATGAAGCAATAAAGTGGACCAGTCACCTTAGGGCAACTCTAGTTTGTGCTCTTGAGAAATAAAATCTGTAAAATATTTATAAATTAACCTTTATATTTTGGTGACATAATGTGCCCTGTATGTCAATTCCCTGCACAGTATGCCAGTTAGTTATGTTCAAGGTCAAATATATCACCACGCATTCTGGGATACTTCTTCAGCATATTTTATCCTGGTTGAGAACAGTAGCCAGTATGTCAAGGGGCTTTCAACTGCACAGTGTTAGATCCAGAACACAAGGGGCTTCTGTAAAAAGGCAAATGGTGAAAGGACGAACATCTACAGAGTTAAAAAACCCATTTAAAGCGGAACTTTCACATGTTAATAAGTCGCCATTCAATCATTAAGCATATGGTGATTAGCTTGAAAATACGTGTCTTGCCTATAAAAAGTGGCAGATTCTAACAAAATCTTTACTCTTTGGAGACTGACGGCCTGCTCCGTCAATCCATTCTGGTTACCATGTGGCACGCTGCAATGCTTTACAGGAGACTGTGACTGATGGCACAGGCAAGATATCTGCGCTGTTACCTGGCTTCTGGCCGCTAAAGGGTAAAGATTTCTTTAGAATCTGCCACTTTTTATAGGTATGACCCGTATTTTAAAAGCTAATCGCCATATGCTTGATGATTGAATGGCGACTTATTAGCATGTGAAAGTTCAGCTTTAAATCAGTTGCCATTTTGGGAATGTTTACTTGTCTCCTAAAACACATTTGGTTTGCCTTGCAATTACCCAATGTTGCCTTTAAATAAGGCCTATAGTTGGATTCCATCCAGTAGAAGTACAAACACCACTCTTAAGAGCGATTCTGCATGGACATATAAAAGGGGTGTCATTTTAACACACCTAATGCAATATGAGGGAACTCAGCATGATTGTATAGACAGAGTCCAAAGAGAAATGACAAACTTGAACGTTGCAAAAATGAAAAATAAATCCTACTGGATGGGGCAAGCTATTGGAATGACAGATGTAGCCAGTCCAGAAAGAACAGCAAACAAAATACCATCATTCATCTCAGAACAAGCATTAGAAGCCGTTCCTTTACGTTGTAAAAAACTTGAAAAAGATTACGGAAGATACAGTGACAGTTTATTTGTGGTGTGGTGTTGTTGTGATTACTTAACCATACAGACTAAAAACTGTATGATACACTCGGCTGGAAAGCCTTTGGCATGCCATAGCTCTTTGATGAAGGGTGCAAAACTCCTGGGAGAATCGCTAAGGTGACAGGGTGAAACTTCCACTCTTGCAGACAAGTAGGACCAATCAAACTAAGTAGATACATGTAGGCCATGGTTTTATACTTTTGAAGTTGGTTCTAGCCCCAGCTGGGAGGTGGTGCTAATCTCATAAGCTGTTATTGCTGTAGTGAGACAGTGCAAAGGTCACATCTGAAAGCTTAGACATCTATTAGAGGTATATGGGATGCATTCACACTCACCTTTGTTAACATCTCCCTGTTGATTTTAAAAGTAATGGATCCTCGGGCTGTGCCAACTTCACTTATAACGGAGTCACAGACAAGCTGAAATATAATGAGAGATCAGCATGTAGAGACATGTATACAAGAGATGGACTATACTACAGCAAGCAAATATACAAGATAGATGTTTAGAATATTTTACATATCATATACAAGATATCCAACGTGTTGATGACTCTTTTGGCTTCCACAGGGATTAAGATTGATGCAAGTAGCATAAATTGCTATGGAACGAGACTCAGTCATGGGTTGTTTTTAACATGTTAGTTAGTGAATTAATAAACTGCTTTCTGCTAGAAAAGGGTCAAGTTGACCTAAAGGACTAAAATAAAGCTAGCCTGTCTATGAATATATCAGGGCTCAAAATTTCCACTCGCCACTAGCCAATGGCGAGTGAAAATTTAGCCCTGGCGAGTAAAAATTCAGCCCTGGTGGTTATGTTATGGCTTGCAGTAGCGAGTAACTTTTCAGGTCTGGCTAGTAGCAACGGACTTCAAATTTTAAGCCCTTATGCCATTGTTTGTCAATTCTGAGACATATTACGGTCATATTTACCAGTCAATTCCACTGTCTCCATAAAAGAGAAAAATCAGTCCTAAAAGCGGGTATGGCTTAATTTACCATCAGGTTATAAAATATTTAAAAGAAAACCTTCTAGCTCTCATTTTTGTCTAATTTCCATGTATGAATGGAATAAAACAGTTTAAAGTAATATCAGTTAGGAGTGCGAAGTGGTAACATGGCATTAACTGGTCTAAAATGTCTCAGATCATTTGTGCCCTTGTATCCTAGTCCTTCCAATCTCTCTGTCAATTTGGAAACACAAGCAAGTATTTGAAATGAATCATATAGTGCTTTATACTTTAGTTAAGTATAATTTTATTAATGCATTATCTTTTTATAGTTTCATGCAAATAAGAGTTTATACATGGAACACTTATAACAGATTGGTTGCTAACAGGCTCACTCACACAAACATAACAGACCGTTATGGTTACTGAGGTTTTAATAGGGTGCATGAAATAACAGAATATTCCATAGTAATATACACTGCTCCAAAAAATAAAGGGAACACTAAGATTACACATCCTAGATCTGAATGACTGCTCCAAAAAATAAAGGGAACACTAAGATTACACATCCTAGATCTGAATGAATGAACTGACAACAAAATCACACAAAAATTCTCAATGGAAATCAAATTTATCAACCCATGGAGGTCTGGATATGGAGTCACACCCAAAATGGAAAACCACACTACAGGCTGATCCAACTTTGATGTAATGTCCTTAAAACAAGTCAAAATGAGACTCAGTAGTGTGTGTGGCCTCCATGTGCCCGTATGACCTCCCTACAACACCTGGGCATGCTCCTGATGAGGTTGCGGATGGTCTCCTGAGGGATGTCCTCCCAGACCTGGACTAAAGCATCCACCAACTCCTGGACAGTCTGTGGTGCAACGTGGTGTTGGTGGATGGAGCGAGACATGATGTCCCAGATGTACTCAATCGGATTCAGGTCTGGGGAACGGGCGGGCCAGTCCATAGCATCAATGCCTTCCTCTTGCAGGAACTGCTGACACACTCCAGCCACATGAGGTCTAGCATTGTCTTGCATTAGGAGGAACCCAGGGCCAACCGCACCAGCATACGGTCTCACAAGGGGTCTGAGGATCTCATCTCGGTACCTAATGGCAGGCAGGCTACCTCTGGCAAGCACATGGAGGGCTGTGCGGCCCCCCAAAGAAATGCCACCCCACACCATTACTGACCCACCGCCAAACCGGTCATGCTGGAGGATGTTGCAGGCAGAAGAACATTCTCTACAGCGTCTCCAGACTCTGTCACGTCTGTCACATGTGTTCAGTGTGAACCTGCTTTCATCTGTGAAGAGCACAGGGTGCCAGTGGCGTATTTGCCAATCTTGGTGTTCTCTGGCAAATGCCAAACGTCCTGCACGGTGCTGGGCTGTAAGCACAACCCCCACCTGTGGACGTCAGGCCCTCATACCACCCTCATGGAGTCTGTTTCTGACCGCTTGAGTGGACACATGCACATTTGTGGCCTGCTGGAGGTCATTTTGCAGGGCTCTGGCAGTGCTCCTCCTGCTCCTCCTTGCACAAAGGCGGAGATAGCGGTCCTGCTGCTGGGTTGTTGCCCTCCTACGGCCTCCTCCACGTCTCCTGATGTACTGGCCTGTCTCCTGGTAGCACCTCCATGCTCTGGACACTACGCTGACAGACACAGCAAACCTTCTTGCCACAGCTCGCATTGATGTGTCATCCTGGATGAGCTGCACTACCTGAGCCACTTGTATGGGTTGTAGACTCCGTCTCATGCTACCACTAGAGTGAAAGCACCGCCAGCATTCAAAAGTGACCAAAACATCAGACAGGAAGCATAGGAACTGAGAAGTGGTCTGTGGTCACCACCTGCAGAACCACTCCTTTATTGGGGGTGTCTTGCTAATTGCCTATAATTTCCACCTGTTGTCTGTTCCATTTGCACAACAGCATGTGAAATTGATTGTCAATCAGTGCTGCTTCCTGAGTGGACAGTGTGATTTCACAGAAGTGTGATTGACTTCGAGTTACATTGTGTTGTTTAAGTGTTCCCTTTATTTTTTTGAGCAGTTTTGTTAATGGGGGCCAAAAAGGTCTGGATCCATCATCTTCAGCCTTTTCCATATCAGTCTTGTTGATTCAGAGGAAGGCAATAAAAATCCTCTATCGAAACCATTTCCAATTATGCCCCATCAAACAAGTAAAAGAAAATCTTCAACTTCAAAAGACATCCTAGATGGAATAGGAGTGTATAATTTACATGGTATAGTCAAGTACTGATTGAGGGGACTAAAACACTGGTACTTATGAGTCTGCAATAGTTATTCGCTAGTTAAGAATTATGGGATTATAATGCAGCATCTGAAAACCATCATGATAATGGCATCAAGGAAGATGGCAATAGCAGACTGTCACTCCCTAGTGTGCCACATCTTGTTCCTTCCTGATAGAGAAGCTTTAATATATGGCTAATGTATTTGTGCTTATAGGCGTGTTCTCTTGTCTATATCATATCAACTAGTACACTCAGAACCAAACTGTAGCTACAGATAGTAAGGTAGATAGCTGTAAATCTGGAACAAACCAAGTGCATCATAGGGGACTAATGGAAAGTCCCAATTATTTAAATGGGGGCTTGAATTATGAATGGATAAACACATTGTTAAGAGAAGTTAGCATGCACCATAATTTCACCTCTGTCCTCTTTAGCTCATTGAATTGTACTGAATTTTGTTGAGCTTCTACCGGTTCATGTGCCCCTCAACCCCCAGATGCAGCAGGTAAGCCAGTGGAACTAGATGGCCTGGTGCTGCAGGAGGGTACTGGATGTCATGGGGGGTACTGGAAAATAAAAGTCAGTTTCGGTTTTTGGCCAAGTGTATACTGAAGTTTTGGCTCAGAATTTTCATTTCAGTGCACCCCTAATGAAAACAAGGGTACTCCTACTGCTTTGAGATAATTTTTATCAAAAGTTTATTATAATGGAAACTTGCATTTTAATTTTTTGCAGCCAGGTGGTGATGCGGCTATTAATGTGTACAGCAAGTTGTGTCTTATATATAATATATATATATACACACACACACATACTTAAATAATGGTTTATTGTCGCTTTAAATAGATACTATCAATATACAGTCCCTGCTGTAAACATCTGCCTCCTCAAACAACTGGTTATAGCTAAAGATAATAAATAAATACCTCACACCCTCTCTGAAACTTATCTCCATATTACAAATAGAGATTGAAGCTGATCTGGTCAATTTATGCAGTCTGAAACACATGCGGTTGTGGCCTCTGTGGTGAGGGGTCACAATACCTTTGCTGCAAGCCTCTGAGCTTTCTCTTGATGACGAAAGTTCTTATTGCCAGGGCCATCTTCAACTAAAGAATTCACATAAAGCTCAAAATCTGGTGATACACTGAAAATGAAATGAAATTTAAAAATCAATAAAACATAAATAAATAATAATCTACACAATGGTCTGGAAGCCTGAGGCCCTTCAACTGATGAGGACTACAATTCCCATTATCCCTGGCTGACCTGGATGAGGATGATGGGACCTGTAGTCCTCAACAGCTGAAGGGCCTCAGGTTGCTCATCCCTGGTTTACACATGTAAACATCAATATTAATAGCATTATAAGCCTCTACACATATTATGCTTGTGTAAGAAAGTGAAGGTGATGATGATGTCTATTCAACAAACTGTATAGAGTGAGTGCCTTCACCATGCACCATATTTATATTTTATATATGGATTGCAGCTCTCTCAACAACCTGTCACTTTTGTCTGTGGGCATGCTTGACAGCTTACTATAGAAAGTTCAGGGTAAGCAGAAATCGTCAGGACTTCTCAAGTGAAACAAAAAGTAACACATTTATGGTATTAGTTTGATGTTTCGGCACAAATCTTGTGCTTTTCTCAAGACAATTTACCAGTGCTCTTCACATTCCTTTATACCCCAAGTCATTAAATCCCCCCTAGTTGGGAAAGATATCTATATATACACATATACAGTACTGTTCAAACATTTTAGGCAGGTGTGAAAAAATGCTGTAAAGTAAGAATGCTTAAAAAAAAAAATAGACATGTTAATAGTTTTTATTTATCAATTAACAAAATGCATAGTGCGTGAAAAGAAAAATCTAAATCAAATCAATATCTGGTGTGACCACCCTTTGCCTTCAAAACAGCATTAATTTTTCTAGGTACACTTGCAGGTAGGTTATTCAAAACATCTTGGAGAATTACACACACTTCTTCTGCGGATTTAGGCAGCCTCAGTTGCTTCCCTCTCTTCATGTAATCCCAGACAGACTCAATGACGATGAGATCAGGGCTCTGTGGGGGCCATATCATCACTTCCAGGACTCCTTGTTCTTCTTTACTCTGAAGATAGTTCTTAATTACTTTGGCCACATGTTTGAGGTCATTGTCATGCTGCAGAATAAACTTGGGGCCAATCAGATGCCTCCCCGATGGTATTAAATGATGGATAAGTATCTGCCTGTACTTCTCAGCATTGAGGAGACAATTCATTCTGACCAAATCCCCAACTCCATTTGCAGAAATGTAGCCCCAAACTTGCAAGGAACCTTCACCCTGCTTTATTGTTGCCTGAAGACACCAATTGCTGTATCACTCTCCAGTCCTTCGGCTAACAAACTGCCTTCTGCTACAGCTAAGTATTAAAATTTTGACTCATCAGTCCAGAGCACCTGCTTCCACTTTTCTGCTCCCCAGTTCCTGTGTTTTCATGCATAGTTGAGTCGCTTGGCATTGGCCTTGTTTCCACGTCAGAGGTATGGCTTTTTAGCTGCAAGTCTTCCATGAAGACCACTTCTGACAAGATGTCTCTGGACAGGAGATGTGTGTACCAGAGTCCCACTGTTTTCTGCCAATTCTGAGCTGATGGCACTGCTGGACATCTTCCAATTACAAAGGAAAGTAAACAGGATGTGTCTTTCATCTCCTGCACTAAGTTCCTTGGCCAACTACTGCGTCTACAGTCCTCAGCTTTGCCCGTTTCTTTTTGCTTCTTCAACAGAGCTTGGACAGCACATCTGTAAACCCCTGTCTGCTTTGAAATTTCTGCCTGGGAAAGACCTTGCTAATGCAGTATAACTTCCTTGTGTCTTGTTACTGTGCTCTGTCTTGCCATGGGGTATGACTTTTGACATTAAACTGTCTTCAGCAACCTCACCTTTTTAGCCGAGTTTGGCTTTTCCTTACCCAATTTTATTTTTCCTACACAGCTGTTTCGATTAATGATTGGGTTTCAACCTACATATTAAATTGATGATCATTAGCACCTATTTGGTATAATTGTTTAATCATACACCTTTTATGTCTACAAAATCCCTGACATTGTGCAAGTGTACCTAGAATAATTGATGCTGTTTTGAAGGCAAAGGATGGTCACACAAATATTGATTTGATTTAGATTTTTATTCTGTTCACTATGTATTCTATTAACAGAAATAAAAACTATTAGCATGTCTATTTTTGAAAGCATTCTTACTTTACATGATTTTTTCACACCTATCAAACTTTTTCACAGTACTGTGCATAGCAAAAGTGGTAGAGAAGCACTCACAAATACATGGTTAAGTGTCTGGGTACAGTCAGTGTTGCCTCAGTACATGTAAAAAGAAAGTCACAGCAGCACTTGTTAAACAATTGAACATTATATATATATATATATATATATATATATACACACATATAGACACACACACACACAAATCTGAAAAGTGGTAATGGGCTAGAGAGCACAAAAGGTTTGTGCATCTATGTATTTTTAATTCAGCCTCATTTATACTTTGAGTATGGCGTCAGTTCAATAAAACAATATATGGTAATAAAGATGTATGACGCTTTAACAGCTATCTATCTTTTAATACAGATAGAAGTGGAAGAGGATCAGGTGAAATGCATCCTGTGAATAGTTAGCATTAGCTCCCTGTATATAAACACATTTTCCAAGCATGACCCAATGGGATGTGTACAAGTATGGGTAGACACCTTCAAAAAGAACAGTAAACTCTTATTATAAACAGAGCCCTTCATAAACAGCTATAATAGCAGATGAGGTGGCTACAACAAAAATGTTAAATAATATAAAAACAACAACATTGAAAAAACTTTTGAATTTAGCCTTTTAATGTCAAAGGAGTGTGCAACACATTGATCTGCAATATGATGCACAACACTCCCAGCAGGGGGAGCAAATGCCTTATGGAGTATTTGTTTTCTTAACATGGGTCTATTGTCCATTTGTTGTTTCCAGATTACATCACGCACCATCTACTGAATGACTGTTTATGAAGAAGGGATTTCAAAGCAATCACATCTGCATAAAATAATAAAAGTAACTAAATAACCTTACTGTTTCCGTTGGACTGGGATTGTACGAATGCACTGGGCTACTTTTTCTGGTGGCAGACCCAAGACTCTGGAAACCTATAGTAAGACAAGAGAACAGAATGCATCAGGAAGTGTAATAATGATTCTTGCACAGTTATAAGCCCAAACGTATTATAGTAAATTGTCTAAGGGATAATGAAAAGTGTTTTTAACTTCCCTTTGGCACTTCTGCATGATAATACTTACTGTTCTGATTGCTCTATATGTGCATATAAATATGAAAATCAAACTCAAATCTGACATAATGCATGGTGGCATCTGTCATCTTTCTTTATTGGGCACCACTATCAGTAATCAAATAAGTAATGGCTGCACTATAATTTTATTGACACAGTTTACTGGTATATAAAAACATGTATTAAAATTTCAAAAAAGATGAAGACAGTCTTTCTTGAAACATATGTTACATAAGTCATTATACTATGTTCCAAGAAATGCTATCTTAATATTTTATGAAATTTCAATAAATGTTTTCAAAAACAATAAACAAACCATTACTTGTTATTGGAGTTCAATTAGAGGTCTGTGATTGCATCATGCTTTCTCATCAACTGGCATAGTGTATACTGGTTATTACGTACTCAAATTAAGTTTTACATTTAGTTAAATTTCCCAGTCTATGGAGCCACCAATTGATTTTATTAACCATCATCAGAGGTATAATTCACCACAAATCACAAACGTAGGACTACAAGTCCCATCACAATTGGAAGTTTATTTCTAAAACTTGGATATGTGTCCCAGCTTTGCAGATGCCCTATATTGTTATGTAGTGGTTTCTGAAAAAGTGTGTCATTACACATCTATGGGTCACAACATTAGCCTTTCACATGGATGACATTAGCTCAGCTGCATGCTCAATGTCACCTGTGCAGAAACTATGACGTTTGTAGTATGGTGCCAATCTCTTTGTGAGAATGCACTATAATGGAGCATGCTGTATCTTTACTACAGTCATACAGTAAAGATGTAGGAGGCGGATTTATACAGCATCCAATATGATATCTATGCAGATCTTGAATGAACAATTGACCTATATGGATGTCAATCAAGTTTATAGGATACTGACATGGGTATGTAATCAGCAACAAAACTCCCAGTGACAGGATTGCCGAGGAATTACAGGGCTAAAGCAATTGACTGGTGACTGGAATGTGGCAACATCACTAAACTTTGCAGTCCCCTAGTGAAAAAGTCCTTAATACTAAGGGCTGTTTTAAGAACTGAGAGAACAGGAGAAACTAAGAAAGAAGCCCCAAATTTTATGATTTTTTTTGATGATCCTCCATTACCCCTTGGACACTAGGGATATCGCTAAAGAAATGCACTATATGTTGGAGACATCGCTAGAATTCATGGGATTAAGCTGTGTAAACAACTTCTTAAGACCCTTTAACATTCACAGTTTTAGCAGTCACATTAGTTTATGCACCAAGGGCAGTCTACCTCCTCCCCAACATCTGATCACACAATTAAATTGGACCCTTGTAGAAAAACTAAAACAAATATGAAGGCCCCCTGGAGACTGCAGGGTGAGTGCATGCATTAAAAAAACAACTCCTTAACGACGGGCCGCGCACGCACCTTGCAGTCTGTTAAGGACCACGGAGCTTTTTTTTTTTTTTGCGGCCAAGTTCCGGACTCCCCGAACGGCGTGCAGCCGCGAGGGGAGCCCGGAATTCCATGACGGTCCAGTTCCGTCATGGGTCGTTACGTTTATAACAACCCATGACGGAAAAGGACCGTCATGGGTCCTTAAGGTGTTAATTTCATTAGAGCCGTCTACAAAATGTGCCTGCCACCCAGGCACACTTTACAGACCATTCTAATTAAGTGCCACATGATGCAGCCGATTTGGTCTTGAATTACTTAAGGGGGTAATGCACTAAGGTGTTAAAAGGATAGTAATGGATCATATTTAAAAATGTGCATCTTGTAGCTATTTAAAAAAGAAATTAAATGAGGCCAGTGGCATCTCTCAAACCTTTATGCTTTAAGAGATAATCATAGTTAAAGTTCCCCCCTCCCTCCCCTTTCCCGGACGTCAGCGCTTTTTGCAAGCACACCTTGTAGACTGTTCCAGTGAAGTATTTCTTTTTCTATAACACAATCTCAGCTCTGCTGAAGAGCCTCCGCATGTCCAGGGACCAGATTCCCCTGCAGTCAGCTAGAGCGCTGACATCAGGGAAAGGGGAGGGAACTTTAAGATTATCTCTCATACCATAAAGGTTTGAGAGATGGCACTGGCATCGTTTAATTTATTTTTTAAATAGCTACAAGATGCACATTTTTAAATATGATCCATTACTATCACTTTAAAGAGGTGATAATGTTTCCAGTGAGATCAGTTGTGCAATTGCTTCATTATTCTATGGAGCCTATGTACTAAGGGCTCTCCCATTTGAGAAATCTTAGCGAACAGAACAACATAGGAACTGGAGACTTGATCTCACTGGAAAGGTTATCTCCTCTTTATCACAGCTTAGTTCATCTCCCACAGTTCTTCTTTGTACATCAGCCTGCATGAGTGGTAATTGCCTTGTACATAAACTAATTAGCATAAACTGCCACACAGCCACCCCATACGCATACTCATTTTGATTATGTTATCAAATAAGATTTACCTGTTTATTAAGGTATTTGAATGCATGTGTGTTCATTTTTGCAAAACAGAAGCCCTTAAAGGTGATCTATCACCCCTATACAATTGTGTGCTAAATGGACAGACTGGGGATGAACAACAGGGGATGAAAACTCAGATAAAATTACCAAAAACTTACCAGAAGAACAGAATGAGAAGGAGATGCTGCATCAGCAAAAGGCCAACCCTCCTCAGCACACAAACAGGAACCCCCACATAGCTCCCAATATATACCTTTCGGAGCATTCAGAAGCTGTAGAAATGATTCCTCCATAGCCTCCTTCTGCCAACAAGATCCTTAAGATGCGTCACTATTTTATGGTTGGCACAGGCGGCACGTGATGATGCAGCAACACATGCCGGAGGTCAAGAGGAAGTTCCAGGATGACAGGCCATTCCGCAGCCTATGGCCTCCACCACTAAGGGGCCTACCACCCTTTACTTCCTGGTGGGAGGGGTGCATGGGGAGCATCAGCCCTCCAGGGAGTGAGAGACCTGGAACTGGAATTGAGCTTAACAAGGCTGAGGTAACCCCAAAAGAAAAATACACGTCACAAAAAGGGGAAGCTTCCTGCCTATAGTTACATGACAGGAAGCAAAGAGACTACTTAAGGGAGAAAGGATGGTCCTATCTGAAGACTTGGGGAGGCGTTTCCTGTCCTACAGCTAAGGAGGAAGTTAACCATTTGGCGAGTGCTGCCAAGCTGACCAGGGGAAATGTAGGTACTGAAAATCGGTATCCTTTTAAAAGGTTGCACACAAAACAGCGTGCGACCACATTACACAGTAACCATGTCAGCAAAAAGACACAGCAACACAGCTCTGTACGGGGTAATGGTATAAAAATCTTCAAGTTTATTCAAAACATATCTAAAAACTTGTCTCAGGAGAAGTGAAGGTGATGAATATAAACACACATGCACCACCCAATGCGTTTCTGACCGGAAGGTCCTTAATCATAGGAGATTTTCCCTGGAAAACAAGTGACGCTTTAAACACTAAGCTCCTCCTACCTTTACCTGGATCATACAAAACATAGATTATACATATAAAAATTAAAAGTAAATGTACATATCAAAACAGTGAATATCATAACACTAACCATATACTTTAACACTTCACAAAGAAAACAGGCGCTGATACAATGATCGTGAAAATAACAGATGTTAAAGGCGCAAGTACCCATGAAATAACGAGACAAATGCTGGAGGGCAAAACACGATCCCAACAGAGACCCAGTTACCACCTACCAGAAGTTGCGAGTAAGCTCTGGCTGTCTGGATTGCTTCAAAAAGAAGAAAAACTCTGCAGAGGGGACAGTTCTGTTTCAGGAGAGTACCACTTGGAATAGCACCGAGTCAAACTAAATGCCCAGAAAACTAGACTCGGAGATGGCAATAGCTGACTCTAGGAAGAACAGAAGACCCAACTCAGACATTCTAGTAGGTCTAAAATTCTTGATATAGCCTGGGTTCCTGATTCTTTCTATAATGAGGATATCCCACAGGTAGGGCAGAAGACTAATCCCCTCTTTTGAAGTGTAGCCATGGCCACAGATACCACTATGGTGAATATCTTCAGTGCTGAAGTTAGGCCAAAGTAGTACCTGATATAGGAAGTGTTGTCTGAATATGTGGCTGTAGAGGATGTGCCTTTACCAAATTAAACTAATAAGACCACTATTGGGCTCAAATAAAAGCTCCAGACTGCCCCGTACTGGATGAGGGGATGAGCTGACAGAACCCAAAAGGAAACGGTGATCAATTAGTCTACCTGGATGCTACCCTCAGTAATCGACAGCTACAGGGATACATAATTGTCCCATCTTTTTGAGGTAGGGAAACTTCCCTTATAATTTACCTGATTAACTATTATAGGATCAGGCATGATTGAACCCACGACAGGATGAGATATCATCCTGCCTATATACGCAATTGCTTTTATCTGCAATAAGCAGATATTTTTAGCACATTATACATAAGCTGGACTAGGACAATTATCCCAGTGGAAAACTATGACATTGTATCCATAAGGCTGACAGATAGACGGGAGACCTCAGCGGAGAAGGAGAGATCGGAGCGCCAGCACTGTACAGGCTCCTAATGCAGCTTGCATCCCGAATGACCTCAGGAGAGATGGGCAACACTGGCAGCAGATTACGGAAGGCTGATCCAGCCTGACTTGTTTGCCGGCACAAGTGGTGCGTTCTACACTGAAAACACAGCACTGTCATGAGAGATTGTGGCACCAGTATTACGGAAGCTCCTTAATGCGGCTTACATCCCGTATCGCATAGAAGAGGTAAGCACACTAAACGGCAGTACTTGACTTAGTAATGGGGCCCCATGTGAACCTCGCTGGCGGAGGATATTCGGGCCAGATGAGAGCAAGAATATATTGCACACCAGTTGGTGCAGTATATAGCTGTACAAAATAACAAATCTTCTAGAAAGGTATGGCATTACCTCCGTCCTTCCAACTTGGTAGCACCAAAATAACTGAGAGGGAGGAGGAGGAACCGGATATTTATAATTTTGATTTGGTCCTACTAGCTGGGAGGCAGAGCTAACACCCACAGTCATTGCCATGGATTGGACACAGACAAAAAAAAAAAAATCAATAATAAAAACTAAGATCCCACTCCAAATGTAGACCCTCCGGAACCAGTGTTTTTAATCGATGAATCCAAAACATTTCTCTATGGGCTAGAATTGGAAATATATTTCCAACTCAGTGGAATGCGGAATTGACTTCCTGCTCGTTTAAATTAATCCAATTACTTATTGATTACAAATTGGAGCTTCTAATTCCTGTACAAAAGGATATTAAAGAAGTACAAACACAGATTTTGTCCTTTGAACATTCTGATGATTTTGCAGATTTGGATAAGTTAAAGAGCAATATGGTGAAATTGGAAGCATCCATTTCAGAGATTAAGCGATCTAAGTTTGTTAGAGATAAGATGGGTTATGACTCTAATAATATTTATGTATGGTCACAACGTCCTTACCAAAGGAATAATAATATTCTGGTCCCAGGACCAGAGCTGTCCATAGGATGGTGTAGCAAAAGCGCCACTGTACAATTTCATGCCACTGTGATATTGCACCTAAAAAAAATTGAACTTTGAGCTGTAATCGTTTTTAAATAAAACACCATTCAGCAGTGGGAGTACCCTTGTTTTACTCGGGAAGATAAACCCTACAATATATTTTTTACATTTTAAGTATTACTATCCCTTTAAGGAATCTTAAAGAATTGTGGAGCTCCGCCCACTGATAGCACGGAAACTTGCTGAGCGGTTTAGAGAAAGGGAGGATGAGAGCACACCGACTTAAAAAATTCTATCTGGCTTCTGTGTTTTTCCTTAATATTTGTGCTCTATCTTGTATAAAATGTAATCTGCTGAGCAGATCGGGTGTTAGCTGTGAAGACTTTAATACCGCATTTCACTGGATGGTGGACGATATTGAGAATCGCCACAGAGGGAATAATTTTGATGCATTCCAGAATCGATTAACAGCAGCTCTGCCAGCATGTCTTCAGTGACTCTTTCGAGTGCTATTGGCTATGCCTGACAGTCCAGACATCTGTCTTGAAAGGACGCACAGATCACTACACCCAAAGCTCTCCCTGTCTGAGGCCCCAAGAGATGCGATTGTTCGCTTTCTGGCTTAGCCGGACAAGGATGAAGTGCAACGGGCCTCCAGAGGCAAATTCTCCTTACTCCAGCCCTGTAATTGCAGACATCACCCTGCTGACCATCCAGCGAAGATATGAATTGAAACCTGTCATGACCCTACTGCAGCAACACAGCATCAGCTACAGATGGGGATACCCACTTTTGTTGGTTGTCTTCCAGGGCAGCATGGATCAAGTCTTGACGAATAAAGGGAACATTAACACCTTAAGGACAATTGCTGTGATAGGACCGTCACAGTGGTCCGGCAATGAAGTGGTTCTGGTATGTCACGGAGTTCAGGGCTCCTGGCGCGGCTGCACGCTGCTCCGGAAGCCCTGAACCGGAAGCGAAGGAAAAAAATAGAAAAAAGAAAAAAAGACCCGTGGTCCTCAAGTGCCGGCCACTCGTGCTGGTCCTTAAAGGGATAGTAATACCTAAAATGTAAAAAAAAATATGTTGTAGGGTTTATCCCCCTGAGTAAAACAAGAGTAGTCCCACTGCTGAAAGATGTTTCATTCAAAAGTTATTAATTTTCAAAGTTGAATTTTTTAGGTGCAATATCACAGTGGCCTGAAATTGTACAGTGGCGCTGTTGCTATACGATCCTATGGACAGCTCTGGTCTCAGGACCATAAATCTCCATAGGATGGTGTAGCAACAGCGCCACTGTAAAATTTCAGGCCACTGTGATATTACACCTAAAAAATTCAACTTTGAAAATTAATAACTTTTGAATGAAACATCTTTCAGCAGTGGGAGTACTCTTGTTTTACTCAGGGGGATAAACCCTACAACATATTTTTTTTACATTTTAGGTATTACTATCCCTTTAAGGGGTTAAAGGGGAACTACCACCCCGCAATAACTTTACATGTATTCAGTCTTCATCTGGCGACTAGCTGCTTAGTAGCGCTAGTCGCCAGAAATATTACCTGGTTCCAAAGATTTTGCAGATTTTCCAAGGCTCACAGGAGCACGAAGCACGGACATCTCGTCACAGTGACGTCCGTGCGCCTGTGCTGTCAGTCCCTTTTGGAGCCTCGTAAAAACTGCAAAATCTTTGGAACCAGGTAATATTTCTGACGACTAGCGCTACTAAGCAGCTAGTCGCCAGATGAAGACTGAATACATGTAAAGTTATCGCGGGGTGGTAGTTCCCCTTTAAAGCTTTCCTAGAGGCTTGATATGGATCCACAGAATGGACCATTCAGTACGCAACTGGGATGCAACCGTTCAATAAGCGACATGAGAATCTTGCTCTGTCATGCAGTGTGAGATTCTCATGTTGCCATTTTTATTATAGCAACATGGTTACTGAGTCATGTGATCGCAAGCTGTTTTGTGTGCGACCTTTTAAAAGTAAACCCTGAAAATTTATGCCAGTGCGTGTTTTAGAGTGTAATTGCTTTAGCATTCACTCCATTGGCTATGGGTTTCAATAGTGATAGGAAAAGTACCACCTGGTGACCAAAATAAAAAAATGCAGTTCAAGTCAATGTAATAATTTCTGAATTAACCAGGTTCAAGCAGTAGTAGTGTGTTGCATTGTCATAAGATACTGAAAAATCAGCAAGGAGCTTAACCAGGAGAGTCTTTATTCACAGCTAGCTTCTTACAACTGACTACTTCCTGTCCTGCAACTACATCCTCCTCTAGGTCACATAACAGGATTTAAGGTACACAAACACATTAACTACTTAACGAGAAACAGTGGAATTCAACAAATAACATTACTGTAGTCACAAAGAAAATTACAGTAGTAACCTTGTTTAATTCAGCATGTTTACTGCTCCTTTAATTGATTGGGTTCCTTTTCTGTTACCAAAAGTAGTTATAGAATGTAATGGAAATATGACCTCTCAGAGGACAGATTAAAACACCACATATATTAAAATAGGGATTTTGATAATCGAATGCTAGAAAGGTCTCCAACATGGGTAGATTGCCCTATCGGGGGATCAGGCATCCCCCGGTGGGTCACTCAGTTATGGGCCGGTAGGGCGATCAGATGATCTCACTTCTCCAGACCACAACTCTATGGACACAAGGTACAACCAGCTCACCAAAGCCCTGCAGCAGTGAAGACCGGGTCCTGTTCTCTGTACTTGTCCCGCCCCCAAGGCAGACTTAGCTGCCGCTGCTCTGCCTGCAGTGTGTCCTGGTGCAGTGCATAATTGATTAGAACTTCTGGGACCTGACTACCTAGCAGAATTATTTTAACAAATTGTGCCCATTGTTAGAGAGGCTTAATTTACCTTCTGTTAACCCTTTAACCCACTGTATGCTTTATAGAGGGCTAGCTCAGTTATGAACCCTTTGCATACCAGAAAGGATTACAGCAATGTTTTATTCTGTTATTAACCAGTTGAATTCCTTATAGGTGCAGTACCTCATGAATTAACATACCTGGGAACTTTCAGTTGAGGGCTACCCGGAGGGTAGTCCTCTGTTCAGCAGGGGGTAACAAAAATGGGGGGGGGCTTAACTCGAGTGTTGGGGGGATTTAACCCTTTGAGTGCCAGAGTGGTACGGAATGCATTGCAAAGCAATGCATTCCGTACCACTCTGGCACTCAGAGCGTTAAATGTGTCACACAGAAGGCTGGGGACGGAGGCACAGCTGGAGAAAAAGCAGATGTGGCAGAGTTTCAATAGAAACTCTCCACATCCGGAGGAATCTGCCTCTGCCCCGGAGACCCGGTAAAGCTCTGTCAGAACCGGAGTCTCCGGGGCAAATCCGGAGAGTTCCCAGGTATGTGAATTAACCTCTTGTATGCTATAGAGGCATAATTAATAAGTAATCAACCCCTTGTATGCCAGAAAGGTGAATAAAGTTGTTAATTACTGATCAATTATGCCTCTTTAGCACACAAGGGGTTAATCATTGAGGTACACATTCCTGTGCAATGTGTTGTGCACCTATTAGACATTCAATGGGTTAATGACAGAACACATTGCTGTACACCTCTCTGGCATGCAATGGGTTAATAACCGATCATTTATTGCATACAGTATGTTAAGGGGTTAATAGCTAACCATTTATGCCTCTTTAGCAATGCATACAGTGGGTTAGGTTAACCCTTTGAGTGCTAGAGTGGCAAGCAACGCATTGCACAGCAATGTTTTAGTACCCCTCTGGCACTCAAATGGTTTTAATATATGCATACAGATTAGAATATCAGCTAGTGGGCCAGTTAAATAAAAAAAAATCCGCCCCTGGTCTCCAACACATACCTCTAGCTTTCATGGGACTAAAACCCCAAGTTAAATACTTTTTTTGTTTGTTTGGGGTGTAAGTATTTGTTACCTATGGGATATTTAGTCTGCTTCAGGACAGCTCTACTTTCATTTTTAATTTACTGATGAAAAACAGAAGATTTAACCTTGACAATGAGTTTGTGAACAACTCACAGAGTCACTGTCATTCACCGATTAGAGAGTATACGTTAGCGACTTAAGTACAAATAAATGTACTACCTGCTCTGCTATTGCCCTCCGAAAGCGGCAAGCCATGCCTGTTCAGCAACCACAGAGAGTGGCAACCCAGGTACAAGTGCAAAATACTAATAAAAAACGAAGAGGCGCCACGCAAAACACTGGAAGCAGCGTCTCTGTGTAACACATGATCTGTCAATGACCAGATAAGTCCCTCCCCGGATCTATCTCTCTCCTCCAATCCCGGGCCAGCAAGGGCTCTGTGACCTTACGGTGGGGAAGTACTACTGCGAGGCACGTTGCGCATTGGACCGAAGTTAGTGTGCTACGGTAGGTATGTGGGCTATGGGTTGGGGCGTCGTCAGTGGGGTGGGTGTCTCGTGTATGTCACCGAGTAGTCCCGAATTCAGACACTAGCTTATGTGTCCTTGTCAGTGCTCGCATTCTTCTACTGCGAGGAACAGGGGATAGCATATGATGATCCATATGCCGCGCGTCCGTGTGCTGCACGCTGGGGCGCCGCTTTCGAACATGTTCTGAGGACCCAGACTTTTAATGCAAGTTTGAAAGTGGCGCCCTGGCTGATGAAGAACGCCCCAGCTTGCAACGCACCGCCGCGCGGCATGCGGATCATCACATACAGGTCCCCTGTTCCTCCCAATAGTTGAATGCGAGCAAGGGACAGCAGATGCAGGGTCTGGATTAAACGCAGTCACGCTAGATTTAAAGGTACTGTATGCACTGATATACCTAAATAAACCAATATAGAAGATGATACCTGAGACATGGAATGGATGACAAATTCGTAGGACGCATGGGTTATCATCACAACTACCTACTATACTGAGGAATATCATTTGCTATTAGTAGACAATAGTAGGATGTTAATGTTTTCCCAGCTGGTCAAGCCCCTTTGTCAGAATAGCATACCTCCCAACATTTCAAATGGCCAAAGCGGGACACTTGTGTTTTAGATGGTTTTGCTGGGGGTGTGTCTGGTGGGCGGGGCATTACTGATAATTTTTCGGTCATTTCATGATCTACTGACACCTCTTTATTTAACTAAATAAATTAGAGCAAGTCCATAATATTTTATTTACACAGGTTAATCTATAAACACACATACTGACTTTTAACCAAACATTAATGTGAGTTTTATTGCTGGTGAGCAATATTATACACTTATATACACACACCCCACAGTCTGGTCTTCTGAAAAGAGGGACACCAGGGTGGGAAAGAGAGACAGAGGGATTTAGGTCTCAAAGAGGGACGCTTGGGAGGTATGGAGTAGTGGAAGTGTCCATAAGCAATCCCAGTGCCCCTGTAAATGATGTGCTTTAGGCAAAGACTCCAATGTATTGCTGCTCAATTTATTGGAGTTATCGCTACAACGCAAGGACCTAAAATCCCCATGTAAACAAATTAATATTTTTAGTTAACCCTTTTGGTGCAGTTGGTTTACCTCAGAATTACTCCAGGTAACCTTAGCATATCAACCTCTGTAAGGAAGAATTATGACCAAAGTCCAGTAAGAGTAGCAGCCTAAATATATCCAACTTTGTTAAAGAAGACAACATTTCTCAGTCTTGCACAGTGGTAGGAATAGTAACACCAATGATGTTCACTCTAGAGGCATGTGAAGCGACGGAAATGAGAGTCTGTGTATGTGCATGAATGTGCGAGTGTGTGTCGAAGACCGTCTGAAGCTTGACATATACAGAAGCCCTTGATAATCTCAACTTTAGTTATCCATTACGTATTAACATAGTTATCATTATATGTTTAGATTGGAGCAGGCTTTCATTTTGGTCACATCTTGAATGATCCCTTTCCCTATGTGGGAGATCACGACATATTTAAGAGGAGCCTGTCTTATATGGGTGACATAGAGGAGAGGGTCCCCTTATGTTTTGTGTTTTTGTGTGTATGTGATGCACTAAAAGATTGAAGTAGCTCCTTGTGTGTTTGTGTTACTCATAGAGAATTCCTCCTGAGTGTGAGACACACACACACTGACACATAGATGGAGAGGAGTGTGTGTGTTTTATGGTTGGAAGGATGGGGATAGAGAGACCTGGTCAAATTCAGGGGTAGACTTTTGACTAGGGTTTATGGGTGGGAAAGAGACATAGATCTGTGATTGAGTTAGATCAAAATAGAGCTCTGACTGCAAAATGCATACCTCCCAAGTGTTCCTCTTTAGGAGAGACAGTCCCTCATTTAGACCCAAATCCCTCTGTACCTCTTTCCCATTCTGATATCCCTCTTTTTAGGAGATCAGATTGTGAGATGTGTATATAAGTGTATGACATTGCTCTACAGCAATAAAACTCACATTAATGTTTGTTTATATGTCAGTATACTTGTTTTAAAGTAATCCTATATAGTAATTTGCCAAGTTGTGTGTAACGCCCGACATGAGCGTCCAGCTCTGTATCAGCTGAGGCGCGGGCAGTCTCCACTGCGTGCGACTGCCCCGTGACCGTCTGCCACAGGCTCTGTATCAGCCGAGGCGCGGGCAGTCTCCACTGCGTGTGACTGCCCCGCGACCGACTGCCTGAGGCACTGTGGCCCGTGTAACGGGCTGTTCAACTAGTCTACATAATAAAATAAAATACTTTGGTCTTGTTATAAATCATTTATTAGGTTACACAAGGAGATGTCAATAGGTCATGAAATAGCCTAAGAATTCTCAGTAATGCCCTGTCCACCAGCCACACACCCAACAGCACCCCCCTGAAACAAAAGTGTCCCTCTTTGGCAATTTGAAACGTTGGGAGGTATGTGAATGAACGATACCTACCTAGCTAAATCCCCATTAAATATATAGATATTCCTGACTGCTGTATGATGGAAAACTACCTAGAGCCAGTGCCACTGTTCACCTAACAAGGATGTGTGCTTTTAAAGGGACAGTAATATCCCACAAAAAATATTTTGTAAATTGTAGTCCTTAACCCTTTAAGTACCAGCGGTCCCAGGGTGTGTGGTCCTTTAAGGACCAGATAGGGAAGTTTGACGTGCCACCCCACGTGACTGATCACGTGTGCCGGCACACCGAATGGGGACTGAAAGAGGTTGCTCCGGTCTTGGAGCGATCAACTTCAGTCCCCGGTATTATTCACTGCGCTCCTGCAGGAGCGAGGTGAGTAAAAGTACATGACGTACCAGGACCGTCACTGGTCCTTAGGTGCCAGACCAGCGTGAAGGTCCGGGTACGTCAGTGGTCTTTAAGGGGTTAAAAAGATGACCAAAGAGCAAGAAACCGTATCTCTCAAACTGCTATGGTTTGAGAGGTATCTGCATTTAAAGTTTGGTGTCAGCAGGAGATCCGTGTTGGCTGACATGGAGGCTCTGCCGCAGAGCCACAATTGCATTATTTAAAACGAATGACTTCTTTGGAGTGGTCTAAAAAGTGTGCTTGGTTTGCAAGCACACTTTTTAGACCATTCCAATGTAGTCACAGTGGTGTGTGTGTGTATATAAATATATATATATATATATATATATATATATATATATATATATATATATATATATATAAATAATGCGCACAGTGCCGTGTGTATGTATAATGTGCACACTGCTGAGTGTGTGTGTGTATGATGTGCACAGTGCTGTGTGTGTTTGTGTATATATATAATGTGCACAGTGCTGTGTGTGCATGATGCGCACAGTGGAGTGTGTATCATGTGAACAGTACTTATTTTGTGTTGTTTGTGCGTATATGATGCACACAGTGCCGTTTGTGAGTGATGAATTCATTGTTTGTTGTGAGGAGGTATAATCTACAGGCAGGCTTGAACAGAAATTAAAACATAAAAGAAACTAAATATAATGCAAAAATAAATATACACATTCCTGACTGTTGTAAGTTTGGCACCTACCTAGCTAAGTTAATCCCAGAGTGCTATGCAATGCATTGCGTATCTCTCTGGCGCTCAAAAGTTTAAATCATTTAAGAGCCTCTCATTTCTAGGGTATATATTCCCATTTAATACAATGGCAAGCTTTTGGGTTGTTTTTTTTATTTCCTCTGCTATCGTAGGTATGATTTTCCCCAGAATTGCTCCATTTTTACTTAGTACATTACACTATTTTCAAGCCCCCCCTTTTTCTTGTATCCATTTTGAGAAACACTAATATAGGTAACACCCTCATTTTCAGAATCATTAACTTCTTGGTTTGCTGAATCAGAACTAGACAGGACCAAGATAAGGAGTGAGCAAACAAGGACCCTCCAGTTATTGGGTGGGGACCATGATTCACACCATCCCTTACCAGCCAATAGCTTGCAGGCAATGATTAAAGGTGCAGCCTACAGCAGTTGGAAGTCATCAAGTTGCTCACCTCTGAACAGTTGTATGACATGATAATGGATTGGATTCTTTTACCTGACGAAAAGTTATCACTGTTTTATCGTAAGAATTACTTAAATAAACCCTGGCTAAACTCTGATATAGAACCTGTTGTACAATAGAATTATACCAGCTCCGCAAGACAAAGTTTTTAAGAATAAGTAGAGTTTTAATGTTTTAACAGTAGAGAGCATGCATTCATATTTCGGGGCATGTGGTAGTATACTACTGAAACTTAAAAAATGTTTAGCCTCTTATTTGAAATCATTTGAAGAACCCAATGGATCCAATGATAACTTTTTCACAGGTAATTGTATGCAACTCTGGTCAGAAACACAAGAGTCAGTGTCCAGGGAGGTGCCTGTGTACAGTGCAAGAGTGAAAGATCAGAGATGAGGCTGTGTACAATGTGAAATTGAGTATCCAGAAAAGAGGCTGTGTGTGCAGTGTGAAACTGATTATCTAGGGAGGACGTTGTACAGGTTGAAAGTGGGTATCCAGAAAGGAAGCTGTGTGTGATTTAAGAATGTTTGTATCTTTATTTATATAGCGCCATACCTGTACATAATGCTTTACAGCAGTGGTTCTCAACTCCGGTCCTTGCGACCCCATAACAGGCCAGGATGTGATGATTTCCTTGTTAGAGCACAGGTGAGTTAATCAATGTGAATGAGCCTCTGATCACCACACCTGTGCTCTAGCAGAGAAATCCCTAAGTCCTGGCCTGTTAGTGGGTCCCGAGGGCCGGTGTTGTGAACCACTGCTTTACAGAAACCGCAATAGTACAGTTCAGAAGGTGCAGGCTGGGATAAGAGCATCAGGCTAAAGTGTGGTCGTTGCCAAATTAGTGGGTGATAAGTGTGAACAAATGATACACTGGGAAGGGTACCCTGCTCCAAAGAGTTTGCAATCTAGTTACTAATTATGATGACATGCAGTTGGAAGAGTATTATAAACACAAGGCTTTCGTAAGGGAAGTGCAAAATTATTTTGTGACGTCAGTGTGTACAAGGAGGCTGTTGTTACAGAGATGGAGTTACTGTGTAACAATACGCATAAGGTGTTGTTAACATTGTTGTTTTACCTGTATTCTTATAAATACCTAATAAATGAGAGGCGTATTTAACACATGCCCAGGTAGTTTGTCATATATTTTTGAGGAGATCAAGAATCGAAAAAGAACGACAGAGGATTGTGTGATCCTGACTACGTGCATATACACCGTGAGGCCGGTGAAGCCCCTTTGTCCTGTGAGTGCCCACCCTGAGAGGGTTGTATAACTAGAATGGCCCTTCTGTCCAAAGATATTGCTCTTATAGGCGCTTTGCACTGTGTCTGTTTAGCTTTCATTTTTAGTTTTTACTGCAGCTGTTGCAGCATAGTGAGGTCACATGACCAGGTAACCGGGACCATAGCAGCATAGCCTGTAAGATCAGAACAAGGACAAGTTACAGAAGTGGTTACAGGACTTTGGAGACTAAACACGACAAGAATATATGGTGATAAGTTGACTACAGACTTTGTGCGCACCTGGGTTGTGAATTGACACCCGCTCCAGTGGGTCGAAACTCGCATCATTTTTTTTGTTGTCTTTAGAAAATGCTTGAATGTGATGAGTTTGGATGATTACTGAATGACAATAGGGAGTGCATTCCAAAGTCGAGGGGCAATTAGTGAAAGTATTGGCGGCTAAGAAATGGCTTGAGTTGTGTAGGGAGTAGAATGCAGGTAGCATGAAAGGGCGTAGCGAGAGATAAGTTCAGAAATGTAAGAGAGTGTAGAAGAAGAAGAAGTCTTTAGGAACAGAAGAAGCATTTGGATGAAACTGAAGACCTTATGGGTAGACAAAATTTCAGAGTACATTAGAGGGAAGGTATAGGTATAATTATTCTTGCAGCTGCATTAAGAATAGCCTGAAGTGGAAGAAAATGAGAGGCAAGAAGACCAGAGAACATAATGTTGCAATAATCTAGTCTAAAGAGAATGAGGGAGTGAGTTAAAGTTTTGGCATTTGACATACAAGGGAGAAGTGCCCATATTTTGTCAATATTTTTAAGACAGGAGCAGCAGGTTTTGGTGAAAGTTTGGATATGGGGGAATACTGTTAATTTGGAATCAAATATAATACCAAGGTAGTGTGCTTTAGTTACAGATGAGTGATAGAATTATCAACTGTGATGGAGAAAGGGTTTCCGGGGGCAAGGTTCAGGAGTAAATACAACAAGTTCTGTCTTTGTCAAGTTAAGTTTAAAATGGTGATTGGTCATACATGATGAGATTGCCATTAGACACTGAGTCACTTGAAGCGTAGAGCTGGAGTGAGGTCAGGGAAAGTGAGGTAGACTTGTGTGTCATCCGCATAGAGATGGTAATTAAAGCCAAGAGGTTAAAAAGATCACCAAGTGAGGGAACATTTAGAGAAAAGTGATCCCAGGACTGATCACCAGGGGGCACGCCAACAGACCTATAATGGCAAAAGAAACACTGGAAGTATGGTTAGAGAGGTAGGAGGCAATCCATTGTAGAGCTATGTCACAGATGCCAAGTGTGTGTAGTGTATCCAGTAAGAGTGTGTGATCAATAGTCCCAAAAGCTGCAGAGAAGTTTAGTAAGATTAATATACTGTAGTGTCTTTTTTTCCTTTGCTGTGTGTAGGTGATTAGTAACTTTTGTAAGGCCTGTTTCTGTGGAGTAGTTGGAGGAAAAACCAGATCATAATGGTTCAAGAAAAGAATTAGAATTGAGAAAGGAGATTTAAGCTTGTGACTAAAAGGCGTTCCAAGATCTTCAATGCAAAGGGAGGGAGACAAACTGGATGATAATTAGAAAGACAGGTGGAGTTGAATGTGAGTTTCTTGAGTATAGATGTGACTTGCTTGTTTGAATGAGGAAGGAAATGCAAACAAGGTGTAGGATAGTAACAGAGATACTTCCTCCTCTGCAATGGGTGAAGGAGCTAAAGATTGCTTGAAGCAAGCTAGGAGTCATGGTGCATGTGGAGAAAATGCGGAGGGTATGTTTTGGTGAATGGACTGCATCTTAAAAAAGTCAGCAAAAAATCCTGTGGTGTAGTGAAGAAGGAGGAGTAGTTTACTGTTGGGTCTTAGAGGAGAGAATCAAAGATTTTGAAGAGGCAATGTGAGTTGGATTTTCAAGTGGTGAATAGGTTAGGAAAGTAGTGATATTTAGCCTGGGTGATAGTGTTAAAGCAAGATAAGATTAATTTATAATGGTGAAAGTCAGAAAAAGAATGAAACTTCCATCAGCGATTCTATAGCTTGACTGCAGGTTGATAAATTTAGACAGGAGTGTTGAAGTGAAGTGTGTATGCTGATGGAATCTTTTGTGCAGTGTGAGAATGAGTATCTAGGGTGCTGCTGGAGTCTTTGTACAGTGTAAGAATAAGTATCTACAGTGCTTCTCGAGTCTTTGTGCAGCGTGTGAGTGCGTTTCCAGGATGCTGCCGGAGTCTGTGCATTGTGAGTATCCAGACTGTTATTTGAGTCTTGGTGTATCCGTTGTACTTCCAGAGTCAGTGTGCAGTGAGCATCCAGGGTGATTCTGGAGTCTGTTTGCAATGTGTGAGTGTGTATACAGTCTATTTAACACATGTTTTCTTCATTATTTCTCATTAGCAGGTCTCTAAGATCATGACCACATCATCTGTTTCCAAGGTAATGTCATTTCAGTTCATACATTTCATACAGTTTTAGAATCCATATCTAGGGTGGTGCCTCTCAGGGTTCTATTTATGAAAATGTGAATGCTAAACATGTAGTGAAATACTCATGTATATCCCTGCAGATTGCTGTTTGCATATTTATGAAATTATTTGTATTCACTCATTATCATTTAGTACAAAGATATGCCAGTGGTGGTCACAATTTTAATTTCTTCTGTGTCCCTATCCACAGCCATTCAAACTAATGGGTTTAGTGTCTCCTCCCTCTAGCTGGTGTAGGACCAATCAAATCATAAAAGGCAGTTCTCAGATCCTTCCTCCAGTTTTTTGGTCCTACAGCTATCTGGGGGTAGGAGAGAGTGAGATTCGTTCACCTTTTACATTTTCTTTCCCTTCCATGGAAGTCTGAGGGATCGTGGCCGCATTTATTGCTGTCCCAGAAGGGCATGACAGGAGCAATTCGTTCCGGCGGCAGCATAGGAGAAGCGAGTCTGCACAGTATCGACAGCCGGATCCTCAGCCTATTAGGCCTCAGCATTGCGTTCCACAGTGGAATGCAGAGAACATCCTTCATGCTCCCTCCCCGGTGGTAGCAGTGATCCGCTCTGGCAGAGACCCAGTGGTCCTGGCAGCCAACAAATATCTGATTAGGGGACCAGGAAACTGTGAGTCTTCCCTTTTAATACCTTTTTGCTATGACTATATCTGGTGGGCCTTTGCGTTCCACGCAGGAAAGCACACAGTTTTCTGAGCCTATTTAAGCCATTGGAGGCAAGAGGAAGGGTAGATATATTTTATTGCATGTATTTTAGGTTGTATATTTATTAAAAGTTATGTTTTCTTCTGTGTATTACCAGGGCATTAAGAATCATGGGAACGCCTCCGCCCTCCAGCTGGTAGGACCAATGGGAAAGTTTAAAAGAGAGACTCGATTGTATTCCCTCAGTTTTTTTGGTCCTACCAGCTGGATGGACGCTCCTCTATACTGCGGGCCGCCATGAGTGCCGCCAAAAATCCCCCCCGGTTACCTCGATCCAAGCGGAGGCAAGACGCTGCAGTTCCAGGCGTCTTCACACGCCAATAGCCAGGCGTCTTATCGGCAGCACCGCGCACGCTGCCCCTTTGAGAAGGAAGGAAGCGACATTGTGATCGCTTCCGGGGGAAGTCCTCTTTGCGTTCCAAAGGTGAAAAGCAAGAGGAAAGCTATTGCGCATGCGCAGGCCACATCAGGGAACGGCACACCGGTTCCTCATCAGCAAGAGAACAGGATCATTTGGCGGGGTATTTAAACGATGACCAGGTAAGGGTTTTTTTTTTTTTTTTTTTTTTTTTTCTTTCATACTCTCTTGTATGTGCCTTACTGTTGCTATCTGCTGCCAGTGATATTCTTCAAAATGTCAGCCCCAGCTAAAGCATCCTCTAAAGAGAAGCACTGTGAGACTCCTAGCAAGGAGGATAAAATGGCTCCAAAACCCAAACTATGTGCAGGCTGTGAATCTAATTTACCAGCCTCTACAAAATCAAAATTATGTGAAGAGTGTTTAAAAAAGGCTGCAGGTCCTGATATTCCAGGCCAATTCCAGGAATTCCTCACATGGATGAAGTCTTCCATGCAGGAGACCTTTAAATCCATGCAGCAACCTGAGCCAGCCCATAAGAGACAACGCAAAGAAGTGGGGGAAGGAACCTCCATGTTAGCAGGAGAAGAATATGACCCAGAATCCCCCTTTGAAGACCAAGCTTCAGAATTGGGATCAGAAGAAGGGGAACTAGTGGAAGAGTCTGGAGTCTTTAATTTGGACCGAATTGATTTCTTTATCAATCTACTTAGAAAATCCTTGGGCCTGTCAGAAACTCAGACTGACATGGATATTATGGACACAGCGTTCTTGGGAAAAAAGAAGTATGCACCTGTCCTTCCGGTACATCAGTCTATCTCTGATATGATCCTAGCAGAATGGAAATTGGGGGATAGGAGATCTACGGTGCCTAGAAAATTTAAGAAAATGTTTCCTTTCTGAGACAAGGATGTACAACATTGGGTAAATCCCCCTAAGGTGGATGCCCCATAGCCCATCTGGCCAAACATACCATTCTACCTATGGAAGATGGGACTTCCTTGAGGGATCCAATGGAGCGTAAATTGGAGAGTGCCCTCAAGAAGCAATTTACTGTTATTGGAGAAAATATGAAGGCAGCGACAGCCATGGCCTGTGTATCTCGAGTCATGCGGATCTGGCTCACAGAATTGGAAGACAAGATAGAATCAAATGTCTCATGATCCAAATTGCTAAAAGAAGTGGCATTAATTAAGGAGGCATCTAATTATTCTTGCGATGCTTCCCTGGATATAATTAGGCTAATGGCCAGATCTTCTGCTTTCTCAGTCTCAGCCCGTAGATCACTCTGGTTAAAGCCATGGAAGGCAGACACTACTTCTAAGAACAAGCTCGTCTCTCTTCCCTTTACGGGATCGTCCCTCTTTGGAGAACACCTGGAAGAAATTATTAAAAAAGCTTCGGGAGGCAAGAGCCCCTTTCTCCCTCAAGAAAGGAAACGAAGATCTTCTGCCTCCTTTCCTACATCCAGATTCAGGAATCAATCCTTTCGGGATAATAGAAGACGTGAATCCGGTCATCAAAACGACCAGAGAGGCAGATTCTCCAACAGAGGTGGCTTCAGGAAAAATTATTCCAAGAAGCCCCAGTTTAAACCTGAATCCCAATGAAGTCCAGCGGGCCCCCGGAGAGATCCCAGTAGGGGGCAGGCTGGGGTCTTTTTTCCCGATCTGGGCAACCCAGGTAAAACCGGATGCCTGGGTCTCTCAGATCCTGGACAGGGGGTACACGCTAGAATTTCTCTCAGTCCCTCCAACTCAGAAATTTCTCAAGTCACGCCTTCCCACCAACCCGAAGACCAGACAAGCCTTCCTGGAGACTATCCACAACCTCTTGGATCAGAAGGTACTGGAGACAGTTTCAGCTCAGGAAAGGGGTGCTGGAGTTTATTCTCCTTTCTTTTTAGTTCCCAAACCTTCAGGTCTTTTCAGGTCCATTCTGGACCTCAAGGAAATCAACCTATCTCTCAGACACAGCCATTTCAAGATGGAATCAGTGGAATCAATAATACACTCCCTGTCGCCCGGAATGTTTCTAACATCCATCGACCTCAAAGACGCCTACTATCACATTCCAATTCATCAGGCACATAGGAGATTCCTACGACTGGCAGTAAAGCAAGATCATTACCAATTTACATCCCTGCCATTCGGCCTATCATCAGCACCCAGAGTTTTTACGAAAGTCCTGGCCCCAGCTCTGGCATGCCTGAGACAGAAGGGAATCAACATTTTAGCATACCTAGACGATCTGCTGATTATGGCGCCATCACTAGAAGTTTCCCATCATCAAACTCAGTAGGTTCTTATATTCCTGCAGAGGATCGGCTGGATCATCAATTGGGAAAAAAGTAATCTGCAACCATCACAGGAACTGACCTTTCTGGGTCTGCGCATAAATACTCGAACATCCCTGGTTCAGCTATCCAGAGAGAGGGTAATCAAACTGCAGTTATCAACCAAGAATTTCCAGAAGAAGCCATTCCATTATGTCAAAGACTTCCAGGAATTACTGGGTCTCATGTCATCCACAGCACAGATTCTCCCTTGGGCGAAATTGCATTACCGTATCCTCCAGGCAAACTTCTTGACCTTTTGGAAGCCCGACCTTGGGAATCCATTCCAAAGAATCCCGTTACGTCAAGGAGCCAAGAGGGAGCTCAATTGGTGGAAAAAATTGGAAAATCTCACCAAGGGAAGATCTCTGGTAGATTCAGAATGGCAAACAATTTACACAGATGCCAGTCTCAGTGGATGGGGTGCAATCTGGGGTTCCAGAACAGTCCAAGGAAAATGGTCCTCAAGGGAACAGTCTCTTCACATCAACATCCTGGAAACCAGGGCGGTCAGACGAACCCTAGTGCACTTCCAGACTCTTCTGCAACACAAAAGTGTCCTCATCCGAACCGACAACGTACCCACAGCTATGTACATAAAGAACCTAGGGGGCACCAAAAGCCAAGCCCTAAACAAGGAGGTAAGACCCCTTCTTCTGTGGGCAGAGCGCCACCTACTTCAGCTCACAGCATCTCATATATCAGGAATGAGAAACACAGAAGCAGATTTCCTGAGCAGGCACTATCTAGATCAAGGAGAATGGGCTCTAAATCAAGAGGTCTTCAACCTCCTCACCACCAGGTGGGGTTATCCGGATATAGATCTGATGGCAACCCACACCAATACCAAGACAAGACTCTTCTTTTCCCGTTGGAAAGATCCTCAGTCCCAGGGACAGGATGCATTGACAATTCCATGGGAATTCAACCTTGTTTACATCTTTCCTCCTACACCCCTGCTCATGAGGGTACTAAAGAAAATACGGAAAGACCGGGTGGAAGCAATCTTGATCGCCCCCAATTGGGCCAGGAGGATCTGGTATTCCCATCTGGTTCAGCTATCTATAGAGACTCCATGGGAATTGCCAATGAGGAAGGACCTTCTACATCAGGGTCCCATCCTCCACGACAATCTCAGGATGCTCCACCTAACGGCTTGGAGGTTAAGCGGGAATCGCTAAGGAAGAGAGGTCTTTCAGATCCTGTAATCTCAACCATCCTTCAGGGCAGAAAACCATCCACATCAAAGGTATATTGCAGGGACTGGACAGTTTTTTCCAAATGGTGCATAAACAGGAACATTCAGGCAAAAGAAGCCACTGTTGCAATCATTTTGGATTTTCTACAGGAGGGGTTCCAAGCGGGCCTTAGACCTGCCTCCCTGAAGGTTCAGATTTCGGCTTTATCAGCTATTCTTGCAATCCCACTGGCAGAAGATGACCTAGTTCAAAGATTCACTAGGGCTCTTGATAAAGTCAAACCCACTATTAGAGAAATAGTAGCTCCATGGGATCTGAACCTTGTGCTTTCAGTTCTATCTCAGCCACGTCCATTTGAACCTATCAGCGACATCTCTCTTCATCTCCTCACATTAAAAACGGTCTTTCTTACGGCCATTACTTCAGCCAGGAGAGTTAATGAACTCCAGGCTTTATCCAGTACCTCTCCTTATCTGTCCTTACATTCAGATAAAGTGGTGTTAAGATTTAGACCATCCTTCAGACCCAAAGTAATTTCTGAATTTCATGTCAATCAGGAGATTGTGCTCCCATCTTTCTGCAGTAATCCCTCCAATTCTAAAGAAAAGATGCTGCACAACTTGGATCTGGTCAGATGTATCTCCTCATATCTCCAGAGAACTAAAGAGTTTCGTACATCAGAAGCCCTGTTTATATACTTTCAGGGCAGGCTCAAAGGGAAAGCGGCATCTATTGGTTCCATTTCCAGGTGGATTAAAACCTGTATCCAAAAATGCTACACGGAATCAGGTCAAGTAGCGCCAGTAAACATTAAGGCACATTCAACCAGAGCCGTGTCCACCTCTTGGGCTAAACAGGCGCAAGCCTCCCCTTCAGATATTTGTAAAGCAGCTACATGGTCCTCCATAACCACGTTCATGAAACATTATCATCTTGATATTCAAGCTTCTCTGGACGCCAAGTTTGGCAGAAAAGTCTTGGAGGCAGTAGTTCACAAATAATGGTAAGTTTTAGTATGCCCTCCCTACTCTATATATGGGTAACTGCTTTTAAGTCCCATGATTCTTAAAGGGGATCTCTCACCTAATTACACTTAATGCTCATTAGTTAGAGCATTTATCTAGAACACTGAAAATAGTGTTCATTAGATTTAAAACGTAGTTACATGCGCAAAATTTAAACTTTAAAAAGTGTCCGGCAGCCTACTTCCGGCTTGCCGAACTTTGCCGACCAGAGACAGCTCCGTCCCACTACCCATCATCCTCGCATGACGGAGGCTGTCTGTCACTAAAGTGGAGCGATCGCATTGGCAGAGATCGATATCTAGCCAATGCGATCGCTCCACTTTAGTGACAGACAGCCTCCGTCATGCGAGGATGATGGGTAGTGGGACGGAGCTGTCTCTGGTCGGCAAAGTTCGGCAAGCCGGAAGTAGGCTGCCGGACACTTTTTAAAGTTTAAATTTTGCGCATGTAACTACGTTTTAAATCTAATGAACACTATTTTCAGTGTTCTAGATAAATGCTCTAACTAATGAGCATTAAGTGTAATTAGGTGAGAGATCCCCTTTAATGCCCTGGTAATACACAGAAGAAACGTATAAATTTACTTACCGATATTTAGTTTTCTTCTGTGTATTGCCAGGGCATTCCCTCCCTACTAATCAAATGTCATTTAGTATTTTTCAGCTATGCCAAAAGGAAACTGAGGGAATACAATCGAGTGATGATTCTTAATGCCCTGGCAATACACAGAAGAAAACTAAATATCGGAAAGTAAATTTATACGTTTATTGCACTGTCTATGCTGCTATTGCTACCATTACTATACTCCCAATGGCTACTACTCCAAACCCTGGATCATCAAAGGAAAAGTCTGTTGCAGAGACTAAAGAGGATAAGACCTCTCAAAAGTAAAAAAAATTGGCTGGATGTGATAATAAGTTTGCTTCTTCAGATCTGGCAAAATTACGTGCAGAATGTTTGAGAAAAATCTCAGGTACTCTGGTTCCTAACCAATTATCAGATTTTTTTTTTATCATGGATGAAAACATCCATGCAGGAGACTTTCTCATCAATGCAGATGTCAAACCGTGAAAAGAGGCAGAGGATAGAGGATCCAGAGGAGGGGACCTCTAGCAGGATTGAGGAAGCTGATGACTCTAGTTTCCAAGATATTTTATCTCAGTACTCCTCAGAAGAAGAATGGGGAGATTACTGAGGAGGAAGAAGGTACCTTCTTTATAGAAAAGATGCCCCCTTCTTAAAATTAATGAGGAAGATGCTTGGCCTAGTGGAGGAAACAAAGGAACAGGACATTCTGGACATGGCCTTCCTAGGGAAGAAGAAGGATTCTCCGGTGTTTCCAGTTCAATATTCTGTTTCTTATATGGTCAAGTCTGAATGGTCAAAGGGCGACAAAAGGATCTCAACATCCAAAAGATTCAGCAGGATGTACCCATTCAAGGAAGAAAGCATGGGTACATGAGTATTGAAGACAGCTCTTCTCTTAAAAGATTAAATGGAGAGAAGAATAGAAAATTCTCTAAAAAAAAAAAAAATAAAAAAATAAATAAAAAAAAAACCCAAAAACAATTCACTCTTCTAGGTCAAAGTATGAAGACGGCTACTGCCATGTCATGCATATCCAGAACTATCAGAGCTGGAGGAAAAGACTGAGTCCTCAGTATCCAGGGCAAAACTGTTAAAAGAAGTGCCAACTATCAAAGAAGTAGTTGCCTTTTCTTGTAGTGCATCTTTAGATCATTTACCTTTATCAGCACGATCGTCTTTCTCTGTCATTTCCAGAAGAGCCTTATGGTTAAAGTCGTGGGGAGCTGACACTTCTTGAAGAATGAGCTAGTTTAGTTCCCATTTTCAGGATCTCTACTTTTCGGAGAACATCTGGAAGAAATTATTAAGAAAGTCACAGGGGTAAGAGTTCTTTCCTGCCCCAGGATAAGAAACACAGAACCTCACCTCAACGATCTTCCTTTCAAAGTAGACGTCATCCCTTCCAAGACTCCAGACACACCCACCCTTCAAGATCCTATGATTCTAGGAAGCAGACATCTTTCCAACCTTCAAGAGGTTCTTTCAAGAAAGAGGGCACACGCAGGAATCGATTTAAAAGGGAATTTCAGTGAGGATCAGCGGACCGTGTTTCCTGTTCCAGTGAGGGGTCGACTGGAACATTTCCACCAAGCATGGAAGGCCTTGATGGTCCTAGACAAATTGGTAATTTAAATCTTGGAAACAGGGTGCCCGCTGTAATTCGACCTATTTCCTCACAAAAGTATATTCAGAACATCAAAAATCCCCCAAAAAACCTGTAAGAGTTCTGGTGTACAGCTGAGACAGTCGGTTCAGGAATTAGCATTAAAAAAGTTAATAGAACCAGTGCCAATAGAAATGAGAAGACAGGACTAGTATCTTCACCGTCCCAAAGTCAACAGGAGGATCCAGAACTATATTGAATCTGAAACTCCTCAACAACCTCCCGAAACAAAGATCATTCAAGATGGACTCAGTAGCTTCTGTTGTTCAAGTGGTTTGTCTGGGTTCTTACCACTCGAAGATAGACCTCCAGGACGCCTACTTCCATATTTCAATTAGACCAAGTCGCAAAAAATTCCTGATGATCTCTTATGAGGGTCATCTTTAGCGGTTCAGGGTGCTGCCCTTTGGTTTGATCTGAGCTCCAAGAATCTTCTCCAAGATATTAGTAGTATCCTTGGAAGGAAGAAGGGCATAACCATTCTGCCTTTTTTCAGACAAGCTGTTGCTAGTGGCAGAGTCTGAACAGCTGGCACAGAACCAGGTATCACAAACCCTTCTTCACCTAGAACAGTTGGGTTGGATAATAAACCATCAGAAGAACTGTCTAAGTGCAACTGACTGGGGCTATCTATAGACACCAGGGAAAACATAGTTACCCTGTCACTGGAGAGGATACAGAAGGTAGCAGTATACACAGCTTAAGACTACATGGACCTATTGGGGTCCATGACCTCAACAGTCCAAGTGGTGCCCTTTTCAAGGTTATATATGAGGCAACTTCAGCATTGGCTTCTGAAAAACTGGAACAAGAAGATGGCCAATCATGTTCAGAATCCCCTTGTCCCCTGGGGTAAGAAAATAATTATCACGGTGGGCAAAGAAACACAACCTTCAAAAGGGTGCAAGCTTACAGGACACAAGTTGGCAGAGAGTCTTCACAGATGCGAGTCTCAAGGCCTAGGGAGGCTGTTGGAGAAACAAAGTGGTCCATGGGAAGGGCAAAACAGGAAAGTCCTCTCCACATAAACCTTTTGGAGCTAAAAGCAAGAAGTACCTGAAGAACAAATAGTTGCAAATTGTCTCAGACAGCATGGTAGCAGTACTATACTTAAAGAACCAAGTAGGCACAAGAAACAGTCAGCTGAACAAAGAAGCAAGTCACATTCTGCTCTGGGCAGAGAAAAATCTGAGGGTAATAACAGCCATTCACATCGTAGGCAGCGAAAATGTAAAAGTGGATTTTCTGAGTCGAAACAGGCTGAACCAGGGAGAGCTGTCCCTCAATAGCAGAGTATTCGACAAGATTGTGACCAAATGGGGATTACCGGAAATGGATCTCATGGCATCATTCAACAACAGAAAATGTCAACAATTCTTCTCCCACTCAAATCATCCAGAAGCACTGGGGATAGATGCCATGAGTCTACGATAGAAATTCAATCTGGCATACATTTTTCCTCCAATTCCGATGATTCCAAGAGTTCTAAGGAAAATTAGACGGGACAGAGCCACAGTAATTCTGATAGCTCCTTACTGGCCCAGGAGAACGTGGTTTGCGGAGCTAGTGAAATTATCTATAGAACATCCATGGCATCTACCAGTCAGTCCAGATTTTCTGTCCCAGGGACGAGTATGGCACCAAAACCCGGGGGTTTTGAAGTTGACGGTTTGGAAGCTGAAAGGAACTCTCTGGAGGGAAAGAGGTCTGTCCAATTCAGTTATTAATACCATATTTTCAGGGAGGAAAGCTTCTACTTCAAAAATCTACTGCGGAGTCCTGAGGATGTTCTCATCCTGGTACAAAAACAACAATATTAATCATAATTGTATAGCCTCAACGCAGGTTCTTAGCTTCCTGCAAAAAGGATTTGAAGAAGGTTTGCAGCATGCATCACTAAAAGTTCAGCTATCAGCCATCTCGGCATGTTTGGCAAAGCAGTTCACAAAACCAAGAGATTCTTACCACCCTTTTTCCTCCAATCCTAAATGAGAGAAGGAACGTCTCTTGCCAAAGTGGATCTAGTTAGATGTGTGTCCATTTATGTGGAAAAAAACTAAGCCCTTTAGAAAAACAGACTCCCTGTTCGTTCATTTTGCAGTGAAATTCAAGGGTTCCTCTGCATCCAAACAATCAATTGCTAGGTGGATTACTCCGTGTATTAAGGAATGCTATCTGTTAGCAGGAAAAGACCCTCCAAAGGTCATTAGAGCTCAGTCTACCAGAGCGGTTACATCTTCATTGGCTGCAAAAGGGTCTGCTTCTACTGAGGATCTGTGCAAAGCTGCAACTTGGTCCTCTATATCCACCTTCATCAAGCATTATAAGATTGATGTCCAGTCGTCGTCTGACGCAAAATTTGGAAGGAAAGTTCTTAAATCGGCTACATCAAGGTCTGGGTAAGACTGATATGTAGATATGTATTCATATGTTGTAGCTATAAGATATACTTCGCCTTGTTAGATCTTATCTGCTTACAATCCTATGTTTATTAAGTACACATTTGGGCAGATATGTATCCCTGTTAGGCGGTATTTGTATTATACTTTCTTTCCATCTGGTATTTTTGGCTTTGGTATATCACATTAGTTTCAATGCCGTGGATAGGGACACAGATGAAAGGGAGACATTTTTCTTACAATATTTCCTTTTCTTCTGTGTCCCTAGATGGCACACCCTGCCCTCTAATCTGCTTATGTTCTAATTTTTTAGCTTGGACAAAAGATGACTGGAGGAAAAATCTGAGAACCGCCTTTTATGATTTGATTGATCCTACACCGGCTAGAGGGAGGAGACACTTAACACATTAGTTTGAATGGCCGTGGAGGGACACAGAATAAAAGGAAATATCACCAAGAAAAATGTCTTCTTTTTCTTGTTCCTGGCCAGTGTATCCACTTTATGTCAGTGTGGTGCTGAAACTATGGAAACAGCATGTTTATATACATTTTTACTTATTAGTAGGGGGTTCGGTAGTTACTTTTAACAGTGCATGTTTGTTTGTGTGTGTTTATGGTCTGTGGGGTGAAGGAATACATATTAACAGAGGAGGACAAACTTTCCTTTACCTGACCATGTGTTCATTGAGGTGGGACACAGGTAAAAGAATATACATTAGGGGACATTGACACCCTTTCTCCATGGACCATCCACAAAGCCTAAACCATTGGCCTTTTCAGTGGTTTCACCCATGCCATCGTCTCTTGATCAGGCCTGTCAAAGTTCAGTCTTCAAGAGCTGCAATCAAGCCATGATTTAAGGATATCTTTGATAAAGCACAACTGAGTTAATCAGTACCTCATTCTTTTTGACTGACCTAGCTATGCTGAAGCAGGTAGCTCCTTAAATCATGGCCTGTTTGCAGCGCTTGTACACTGAACATTGACAACCAGTTTTAGAATTTTTAATTAACCCCTTAGATATGATTGGTCTCCAGTACATAACAACACTTTATAATCATCTTTGGTGCCCAAAATGTTTTGCATTTTACAAACAAAGCCCTTGTAGTCACTAGCAAAAAAAAAAAAGCTTGCAAATAAAAATGCCAACCCCATTAAGTGAAAAAGGACATTGTTTTATTAGAAACTGCCCTATATACTCTTGTTAAAAATATAGTTGTTTAAGGTAATTCTGCAACCAAAATCCTGCATTGACTTACTCTTACAGGATTAAATTAAAACTCAGGCAGTAACTTGCAAAGGTCTTCTATAACTCTGTCCTGGTTTCTGCTTACTCTGCTAACTGCCCCTTGTTTTATACCTAAGGCATACAGCTTTCTTCTCTTTTAACCTTCTTTCACTTGCCTCTGATAACCTTTTCTCACTCCTGTGTTCAAGACTTCTTCCCAACTGCTCCTGTGCTTTAGAATTTACACTTGCACTCAATTAAATTATCCATACTTTTTTTAGATTCATACTCTGATCTCATGAATGGAGGCTGTCTCCAATTCCGCTAAAACGATGGGGGTGGGGGCAACAATAGATCCCCAGCTCTTGTTGGAATCCATCTCCCTTCCTTGGATCTGTAGTCCAGCAAAGAAGGTTACTGTTGCACATAGTTCTGCTTAAACCACCCAATCTTAACTTGAACCAACTTTTTTCAATTTGCTCCAATACAACTTATAGGTCCTGCATTTTCTTGCCTAAATTATCCTCTGCTTACATCTTTTGTTTCATATTCTCTTTCTCCCTGTAGTATTCTTGTTCCCCCAAGCCATATCCTCACCACTTTTAATATTACCTTTACCTGTATTTGTTCTTAATTATTACTCCGCCAATCTACTTCCAATACCTACTTCACGATCATTAATAAGCAACTTAGAAATCACTGGGCCCAGGACTGAACCTTAAGTCACTCCACTTACATGTAAATAAAGTGTATACCACTAAGAGACTAGTTAAATACAGAATATTCAGAGTACGTAGGTGTGAGTCAGCGCAAACAGTTATGTTGCTGTTACATTGAGAACAGAGGACACATCTGAAACGATGTCAGCTTTACATAATGCTTTATGAACAGTAGAACAATGATCTCTTAATTAGATGTATAAGGTTAAGGAAACAATAACACAACCTGATAATCACTCCATCTTACCTTACTAAGGCCAGAACATTCTAATGACCTCTGTGAATTTTGCCTTTTTCAAGAGCTAACTTCTTCAGTCTGTTCTGGATGTTTTGTCCTTGGAGGTGGACATGAGTAGTGTTAGCAGGACGAATGGAATTTGTGTGTGTGTGTCAAAGAAAAGGAGGTGGAGTATTTTGAGGAGCAGAAGATTACTATGTCAGCTACAGTCATGTACACGTTAGTGGACTGACTTAAAATGCTATCTCTCAAAAACAAAAGCACAAGGGCTAATTTAGGTAAATGGAGGCATTGTTAGTGTCACTTTAAAAGTGAACAATTCTAGACCAAACCAACTGCACCATTGAAAATCTCAATTGATATAAATGTCCTTTAGCTCACTGACTGTTAGAGAGGTCTCCAACACAGTGCAATTTTTTTTTTTGTCTCATGATGCAGTTGATTTGCCCAGAATTACAAATTATTCTTTGTATGTAAGAGCCTTAGTAGCTATAGTGTTTTTATATTTATTTATTTTATTTTATTTTTTAGGGCTGTTTTGTGTTCAAGCCAAATGCTAAGAAGAAAAAGACTTCTCTAACAGTAGGTTAGTCACAAATAAGTTATATTGGGATTGTTAGTGAGTTGTCTTAAAGCTATTATTTATCTGTTATACACTGGGGGACACAGAGACCATGCAAGCAAGACATCCCTCCTGCAAATGTGCAAAGAAAACAGTAACGTTATACACCATAAGAGGGGCGGAGTTCTCCCACGCATCTTTACTGTGCAAGACAACATTATCCATCATCATACCAACCGCCGAACCAAAGAAAACATAACAGAGATACCAAATATCAAAAATTAGAATAGCCTAACAAATTTCCTTAAGTAAGTATTATCACATAGAGCACTAAGCTCATTAATGAAATAAAGAATGGGGAAGACTATATGAGGGGAAAAAAATAAATAATAAAAAAATAAGGTATCCTCATTTTGCGAGGGAATTAAAGGGATATTAAAATCTGATAGTGTAGCTATTACAAAAAATAAACTAAATGATATAGGTCCCATCTCTCAGATCTTTATGGTTTGAGAGATATAGGAAGATAAAGTTCACCTTCCCTCCCCTTTCTCTGTGATGAGCTGTAAAGCTGTCAGACAGAGATTCTGGTCCCAAGATCAGACGGAGGCTCTTCAGCAGAGCCAGAGTAGATAGGTGATGGGTGCGCTAACTGTGTATGAACCCCTGGTGGCAGAGGTAAAGGACGTTATACCTATAATACCTAATACAAATAGAATTACCCAATAGAGGCTTAGTATTGGCTATGCATGACAGTAATATATACCAAGTAGACAAATAATAAGTAACAATACAATGGTGATTTATGATTATTACAATAACAGAAAATTAGTATCAAACAGGCATTAATCAGATAGATAATGTAAAACCTGGTCTTATATTCAGTCCATACAGATTAAACTGTTCCAGCAGAAATAGTCAATGATAGATGAGGATGAAAATGAAGATGATGGTTAAAGTGAAGATGAAATGGAGATTAGTTAATGATTGATGGTTTATGTAATTAGTTTACAGGTTATGTTGTCTACACTTTTTCTCTTTGCTGCCATCAGTTGCTCGGAGTCTCCTCGAGCTGGTACATATAGTAAGAGAGAGAGACAGCGCGCTAGGGATCTAAGAGTAGTCTGTTTTTATGAATGGATGCAGTTCAAAATAGGTACATCGCATCCCCATCTTTTCCTGAGGAAAGAGTGCTTAGCTCAGAAACGCGTTTAAATATTTGACCCGAAATATCTGACCCGAGAGAAGAAGATCTGCTATTGAGCTGACATTAGTCCTCAAGAAGAAATACCACACACCAGGACAACGTTAACTGTATCTGTATCAACGTTAACTGTTTTAATGTTTTATTTTTTTCTTACCGTGGAGGTTTGTGGATATTGGCCGCATTCATTGCCATCCAGATTCAGGACATGCGACCTGGAAGGCTGCTGGCAGCAGCATAAGCTTGGACACTGCTGGAACAACGTGAAGCAGAGCCGCATGGGAAAAAAGCAGAAGCATGTTCTCTCCCCAGTGGTAGCAAGGTCCGCTCTTGCGGCCCTGACTGCATGTCAGCGGATGAAAGGGAATCAAGAATGGGGAGTTTTCCCTCTATATTTTATATGCCTGGTTATGACTGCATCCGGTAGGCCTCTGCGTTTCAAGCTGGAAGGCATGTCGTTTTAGGGGCCTATTTAAACCTCCAGGGCTGCTTGACAAGATAAGTCATTGTTTTAATTACTTTTTAAGAGTATATTTATTAAAGGTTATATTTTAATACAGTATAGGGAAGCTTTATGCGTTATGGCTACTATTCCAAAACCTGGCACCTCTAAAGAGAAGCCTGTTACAAAATCTAAAGAAGATAAGGCCCCTCAGAAAAGTGAAGATTGTGCGAGATGCAACAATAAACTAGCTTCATCAGATCCAGCTAAACTATGTGAGGAATGCTTAAAGAAAATTGCAGGCTCTGAAGTACCAAACCAAATATCTGATTTCCTATCATGGATGAAGTCATCCATGTAAGAAACCTTCTCTTCTATTCAATCATCCATTCCTAAGAAAAGATAGAGGCTAGAGGAACTGGAAGAAGGAACCTCTAGCAGGATGGGTAATGTGGAAGATATCTGTTTTGAAGATATTTTATCCCAATATTCTTCCGAAGAAGAAGGGGAAATTATTGAAGAAGACAAAGGCACTTTCTGCATGGAGAAAATAGACTCCTTTTTAAAGCTAATGAGAAAAACATTAGGCCTAGTAGAAGAAACTAAGGAACAGGACATCTTGGACACAGCATTTCTAGGGAAAAGAAAAGATTGTCCAGTATTTCCAGTCCATCAATCTTTATCTGACTTAGTAAAAAAACGGAATGGTTGAAAGGAGACAAGAGAATCTCTACAGCTAAAAGTTTCAGTAAAATGTACCCTTTTAAGGATGAGGATACAGCTGCCTGGATATCCCCACCTAAGATAGATGCTGCCATAGCACAAATATCCAAAAAAACTACTATGGCCATTGAGGACGGATCTTCACTAAGGGATCCTATGGATAGAAGAATAGAAAATTCCTTAAAGAAACAATTCTCTTTTAGGACAAACTATGAAGACAGCTACAGCTATGGCCTGTGTAACCAGATCTATTAGGATTTGGTTGTCAGAGCTGGAACAAAAGATTGAGTCCAGTGTATCCATATCAAAACCTCTGAATGAAGTGGCGAATATAAAAGAAGCAGTAGCATTTTCATGTGATGCATCCTTAGACAGTCTAAGATTATCAGCAAGATCTTCCTCCCTTTCTGTTTTCTCCTGAAGGTCCTTATGGCCAAAATCTTGGGGAGCAGACGCTTCTTCAAAAAATAAGTTGGTCTCTCTTCCTTTCTCTGGAACTCTTCTTTTCGGGGAACACCTGGAAGAAATTATAAGAAAGATCGTAGGGGGTAAGAGTTCCTTCCTTTCCTAAGACAAAAGACCTAGAGCTTCTCCTCAACGCCCTTCCTTTCAGAATAGACGGCAGTCCTGTCAAGATTCAAGATGCTACCAGGAATCAAGATCTTTTGATTCAAGAAAGCAAACTTCCTTTCAGCCAAGAGGTTCATTCAGGAAGGAGGGAATACAGAGGAACCAATTCAAGAAGGAATCACAGTGAGGATCGGCGGACCCTGTTTCTGGTTCCAGTAGGGGGTTGATTGGAACTATTCAGCCAAGCATGGAAGACCTTGACAGTCCCGGACAAATGGGCCATTCAAGTATTGGAAACAGGGTGCCTGCTGGAATTCGACCATTTTACCCGCAAAAGAATATTCAAAATTTCAAAGGTTCCAAGAAATACTAAAAGAGCCCTAGAATTGCGGAAGGCAGTTAAAGAATTACTTCGGAAGAGGGAGATAGAGCCAGTTCCAAAAGAAGACAGAAGACAAGGTTGGTACTCTGTGAACTTCACCATTCCAAAAGCAACAGGAGGATCCAGAGCTATAATTTATCCAAAACTCCTCAACACAATGATAAAACAAAGATCATTCAAGATGGAATCTGTAGCCTCGGTCATTCAGGCAATTCGCTCAGGGTATTACCTATCAAAGATAGACCTCCAGGATGCATACTTCCACATTCCAATGAGAGCCGGATACAGAAGATTCCTGAGATTCTTTTACAAGGGTCAGCATTGGCAATTCAGGGAGCTGCCCTTTGGGCTGACCTCTGCTCCAAGGATTTTCTCCCAAGATGTTAATAGTAGCCTTAGAGCCCCTAAGAATTATGGGCATAAACATTCTGCCGTATTTGGACGACCTACTATTAGTGGCGGAATCCGAAAATCTGGCAAGGATACAGGTCACTCAGATCATTCTTCATCTGCAACAGTTGGGGTGGATTATAAACAAACAGAAGAGTTGCCTAGATCCAACCCAAAAACGAATATTTCTGGGTCTATCCATAGACACCAAGAAGAGCTTAGTTACACTGTCTCCAGAGAGGATAAAGAACATAATCAAAAGGATATCATGGTTCAAGAAAAAGACAGAATACACAGCTCAGGATTACATGGAAGTACTGGGATCCATGACATCATCCATTCAGGTTGTACCCTGGGCAAGACTACATATGAGGCCCCTACAGCGTTGGTTCCTGGGAAAATGGAACAAGAAGATAGCAAATCCAAACCAAATAATCCCTTTGTCCCCCAGAATAAAGAAACCGTTATCATGGTGGACAAACAGACGCAATCTTCAAAAAGGATTAAACCTAAAAGACCCTGTCTGGGAGTGAGTCTTCACAGATGCGAGTCTCAAAGGATGGGGAAGATGTTGGAAAGACAGGACATCACAGGGAAAATGGTCAAATCAGGAAAACACTTGCCATATAAACCTATTAAAGCTGAAAGCAATATCCAAGTGCTTAGCAAAATTCAAAGTTTACCTGAAGAACAAGTCTGTGCAGATCATCTGTTCTCTACCTGAAGAACCAAGTAGGAACAAGAAACAGCCAGTTAAACAGAGATGCAAGCCAGATTCTAGGTTGGGCAGAGAAAAATCTGAGGGCAATATTGGCCATTCACATTGCAGGCAGATTTCTTGAGTCAAACCAGTTTGGACTAAGGAGAGTGGTCCCTCAGCAACAAGATTTTCAACATGATTGTGGCCAGATGGGGATTGCCAGAAATAGATCTAATGGCGACATTCCACAACAAGAAATGCCAAAAGTTCTTCTCCCGCTCATATCATCCTCATGCTCTGGGAATAGATGCCATGAGTCTTCGATGGAGGTTCAGTCTGGCATATATTTTTCATCCTATCCCAATGATACCAAGGGTTATAAGAAAGATCAGACAGGACAGTGTCATAGTGATTCTAATAGCCTCTTATTGGCCCAGGAGAGCATGGTTGGCAGAATTAGAGAATCTATCAATAGATCATCCATGGCCTTTGCCAGTCTGTCCAGACCTGCTGACTCAGGGACCAGTCATGCATCAAAAATCCAGGATTTTTTAATATAACGGCCTGGAAGCTGAAAAAAACTCTCTGAGGGAAAGAGGACTTTCAGATGCTGTTATTGATAACATATTCCTAGGGAGAAAATCTTCTACTTCAAAGATTTATGGCAGAATCTGGAGGGTATTTGCAGACTGGTGCAAGAAAAATAGAGTGGATCGTAATAACATATCCTATCCACACATTCTTAGTTTCCTACAAAAATGATTTGAAGAAGGATTTCATCCTAGGTCCCTGAAGGTTCAACTTTCTGCCATTTCAGCATGTCTAGAAAGACCATTTGCAGAAGAAATATCTGAGAGCAATTGATAAGTCAAGACCCAGGATAAAAGACGTTATTGCTCCATGGAACTTGAATCTAGTTCTAGAACAACTAGCCAGTTCTTCAAAATTTGAACCTTTAGAGGAAATTCCTATAAAGTGCGACGGTACCAGCAGACACCCAGCATTGGCGTCACCGTCAATGGTCACTTCTTCCGCTACAAGCCAGATGGACATCCAACAGCATACCGGAATATACCCCAAAACTAGGCAAAACTAGTATCAGGATAACCAGCACACACTCTGCATACAGCAAGCTTACCCCACCAGACAACACCGGTGTAGGTAAGACAAGAACTCTTTATTGGAACAAACCACACACATTTATACTCAAACCTTACATTTAAATAAATGGACCAAGCAGATACAATAGGAACGTAATTCAATCACGATAGACAAAAGGTGAAAGGCAAATGGTCTAACAAATACAATGACTCAGACTTGATTACATTTCAAATACAAAAGGGTTGATGAACTCAGACAATGGACACAAAAACTTGAGGGGCTTGAATGAATTACCACACAGCAGGGGGTCTCAGTACAGTTCACAATACACTGGCTTGAGTGGCTACAATACACATTGCAAGTAACTTTAGGTAAACTGAAATAATTAACCCTTACGGTCCATGGTTGTCAGTCTCTTTGGGCCCAGAAATGTCCACAGTCTCTGGGGTTCTTGGTGTGACGGTACCAGCGGACACCCAGCCTTGGTGTCCCCGTCAATAGTCACTTCTTCCGCTATGAGCCAGATGGACATCCAACAGCATACCGCAATATACCCCAAACCAGCAAAACTAGTATCAGAGTATCCAGCACACACTATGCATACAGCAAGCTTAACATCACCAGACAACACCAGTGTAGGTAAGACAAGAACTCTCTTTATTGGAACAAACCACACATATTTACAGTCAAACCTTACATTCAAATACCTGGACAAAGCAGATAAAATAGGGACATAATCCAATCACCATACAGTAAACAAAAGGCCAACAGCAAATGGTCTAACATATACAATGACTTAGACGTGATTTCACACACAAAAGGGTTGCTGAACTCAGACAATGGACTTAAAGGTTTGAGAGATGGAACTTATAGCGTTTAGTTTATTATTGTAATAGCTACACTATCAGATTTTAATACAATCTGACTTTACTATCCCTTTAAAGGGGAACTACCACCCCGCAATAATTTAAGCTTGACTGATTGCTCATCTGGCGACTAGCTGCTTAGTAGCGCTAGTCGCCAGAAATATTGCCCGGTTCTGCAGATATCGGCGTTTTACCGAACTCACTGTTTGTCAATCAGTACTATGACTAAAGAAAATATATGATAGTTGCTAAATAAAAGAACGCAGTCAAACAAGTATATTAGAACAAAACAGAGTAACCTGATCTCTGAACCTATATGTCATGAGACTTAAATGACCACTGTCAAAAAAGCCAAGACCCATCAGTAGTATAACAACACCAGTTGTTCTATAACAAAGGCTTATATATAATATATATGATGGGGTGCATCAAACAGTCTTGTTACTGTAGAAATAGTGCATTGTAATCTTGTTGCATCATAGTTTATTCTTGAATTGATCCGTTAATAATTCCAAAATGTTGGCAATTAAAAATACAGATATTGATCCATCAGGAGTACAGTGACCCCATGATTTGATCAATGTCTCTTCTGTGGGTCACAAACTTACAACTAGTGTCAATATCCAGTGTGGACATACAGTACTGTTCAAAAGTCTTAGGCAGGTGTGAAAAAATACTGTAATGTAAGAATGCTTTCAAAAATAGACATGTTAATAGTTTATATTTATCAATTAACAAAATTATAATTGCACTTATCTTGTTTTACTCTTTATGAAAAGCCATACAATATGTCCTCCACTCCTTTAAAATGTAACTGTTGCTTTAAGCCCTCATGGCATATCTAGACGTCTAAAAAGAATTGGCTGTACCTATGAAAATGAATGGCTCGTAATTGAAAAGAAGGAATTACAAAGCTCCCTCAGATCTTTCCCCAGTGTATGTTGTTTCTATACCACGTTATCTGTGTATACTGCCAGAGTAAGATCATTTCAGATCCATTTATTACTTTATACTGAAGATGCCTCCCCTGACCACACCAGAAATGTTCCCTACATGAAGTTTTCATCACTGTTGCTGACATACTAAGAAAGTGGTGCACTTCTGGTGCACACCGACCAATTTATAGAAAACAAATTCTCCAAATTTGCTTAGATTAAAATAAGATGTTTAAAGCCTATGAACAATAATGATTTTTATTATGCACTCAAATGAAGTTGACTATCTCTTTAAAGCTCACAAAGTCACATCCAAAAAAAAATGCAAAACCGTAAGTGGAGATTTCAGCAACCTTGTTACTTGAATTAGAGAAAAAGCACAAGTTTTATTGGTAAGTGTTTTGATGTTCTCCAGGACTTTTATCAAGATCTTTCAATTTTTTTTCACTAATTCAAGAACCAGTAGTGCTGCATGTCTGCCTGTTCTGTATTTAAATCTATATAATTGACTGTAAGTAAAATCAGGGTACTTCTGCTGGGAGCTGCTTCTTTCTAAATTATTACAGGTCCAACGGCTATACCAATGTGGAGCTGTGACTAGCGCGTTCTACTGAGAACTGTAATCGAAGATGTGCATTTGCTGGCTGGATACCATGGGGCACTATTGGTGACAATTTTTAAGTGATCTGTAATAACCTCTGAATGAAGCACCTCCCATTAGGGCAGTTGCATTTTTATCAGTAAAATATCCCTACAATATTTTTTTTAATAATTTAAGCTTTATTTTTCCTTTAACTTCCATTTTTTAATGTATTCCTAAAGGCAAGATCCATATTCAATCATGTACTACTTTTTCCTAAATCGTCTTTTTGGTTTGCCCTCTACAAACATATGTATATTTTTTTAATTTCCAGATGACTATTTTAATGAAGGTCTAAAGGATTCAGAAGATGGGAAGAAGCGATTTGAGAGCAGCCAGTTACTATGGCAACAAATGAAATCACAGACAGAGGTTGGTGAGACAAATACAATGCACAAGGTTTTCATTGTGTTCTTGACAAACCCTTGAGTTTGATTTTGACCTTTTTACGTGTAGTTGCTCAAGATTATTTGAAAACCAAGGTCCTTTCTGCATATTATTGTTAAATTAATAAGATAAATATACTGGTTAACCCTTTAAGGACCAGGTGTGTGTGTGTGTTTGTGTGATACACACACCCGTGTGCAATTGAAATAAAAGTTCCTTTTTTCTGGTCTAGGGTGCCCCCATTTTTTTTTTCTTTTTCTATGACAAAAATGTGAATATTCAGTTTCAAATGTATATTTGTGGAAATTGTTATGCACAGTATGTATATGATTGTAAAACCAAAGAATAACGGGTATTTTATGTATTGTACCTTTCATTATGTTCTTGCTGATTTACATAATATATGTGAAGGGTGGAGTGAAAGTTCTCGACTGAGTGTTAGGGGTACGTTGAGCATAGAAAGACTGAGACTGCACTAGAGGTATTGAAGCATTGGAGAACGCTCTAGCTTTCAAACGGTTTAAAAGCTCCATTTAAATTGTGTGGCATTTTCATTTCCTCTGTGTCCAATCCACGGCAATACTGTGGGTTGTAGCTCCTCCTCTCCAGCTGGTAGGACCAATAATCTTTTTCTATTTAAGCGCCTGCTCTGCTACCTGTCCTCAGTTATTTTGGTCCTACCACAGCTGGGAGGACGGAGGCTCAGGCCTCCACGCCGTGGAATTTAAAAAAAAAAAAAAAAAAAAAAAAAAAAAAAGAGAAGAAACATGCGGCTTTGTTATTTTCTTATGTCGCTAGCCTCACACGCTAGCGGCATGTTCATCCCTCACCTCTGCACGCTGGATCACGGACTCGTGGGCACATACTGAGTCCTGAATCCTTCACCCCGATCGTAACAAGCCTTCCTCCGATGCGGGCGCTCTGCCCGGCGAAGCTACAGCAGACGCGGGCGGCTGATGAGCAGTCTTATACACCAGAACAGGAAATCAACAGCGTGCGCTCCAGCAGTGAACCGCACGCTAAGGGAAGCAGAGGGGGAGGCGATCTGGAGGCATGCTGTATATAACAGCACGAATTAAGGCATGGGGTAAGTCCTGTTAACATTGATACTTTATATATATCGTGTATATATATATATATAAGTGTGTTTAAAGATATTTGATGCTGTTTCCTGCAAAAGGGGTCCTTTTCTTTTGATCATGTCTGCTCAAAAAGCTGAAAAGCCTAAACCTTCATCTGATTCTAAGGAGGATAAAGCAGCCCCTAAGGCAAAAAGCTGTGCAAGTTGTGATACAAAATTGAACCCTGCTGATTCTTCAAAATTGTGCGCAGAATGTTTAAGGAAAGCAGCAGGAGATGTTATTCCCTCCCAATTCCAGGATTTTTTGGGGTGGATGCGCTCATCTATGCAGGAGACATTTTCTGCACTACAGGACTCATCTAAGAAACGTCAGAGATCATCTGATCCAGATGAGGGGCCTTCCAGGCGAATACAAGACGAGGAAGATGAAGATAGCGTTATGGATATGGAATCAGCACCCTCTTCTGCAGAAGAAGGCGAAATTACTGAAGAATCAGGCAATTTTGGTATTGAGAAGATTGACAACCTGATTAAGATCATGCGTAAAACTTTAGGTCTATCAGAATCACAAAAAGACCTTAACGTAATGGATGCAGCTTTCATTGGGTATAAGAAAACATCACCGCAATTTCCAGTCCATAGTTCCATTCAGGACATTATAAAGAATGAATGGAAACAAGGTGATAAAAAGTCTGCTGTATCTCGCAGATTCCATAAAATGTATCCTTTTCCAGAAGAAGAAGTTGCAACTTGGACTAATCCTCCTAAGGTGGATGCGGAAGTAGCCCAAGTATCCCGCAGAACAACAATCTTAATGGAAGATGGAACAACACTTCGAGACCCAATGGATAAGAGAGCAGATAGTGCCCTGAAGAAACAGTACACTACAATCGGGCATAACCTCAAATCAGCCACAGCAATGGCCTGTATGTTCCGCACCCTGCGTCTATGGCTAACAGATCTGGAAGAAAAGATCGACTCCTCTGTCTCAAGATCTAAGCTCCTGAAGGAAGTCGCCACTATCAAAGACGCGGTCAACTTTTCATGTGACGCATCCTTGGATAATATCAAGTTAACTGCTAGATCTTCAGCACTATCAGTCATAGCTCGCAGGGCCTTATGGATTAAGGCGTGGGAAGCTGATGCCTCATCCAAGAACAAGTTGGTTTCTCTGCCATATCTGGGTAGCAAACTTTTTGGAGATCAGTTGCAAGAAATTATTAAGAAGTCTTCAGGGGGGAAAAGCCCTTTCCTCCCTCAAGAACGTCGCCAGAGGACATCCTCCCCAAGATCTGCTAGATCTAAACGTCAGTCCTTTCGAGATTCCAGAAGATATAGGCCGGGTTCTTCCTATAACCAAAGAAGAGGAGGCGCTGGACAGAACACGCGAGCAGGAACCAGAAGAGAGTTCCAGAGAAAGACTAACTTTGCTCAAAACCCTCAATGAAGCCAGCAATACCCTATCTCGTCCGGTGGGGGGCAGGCTTCAAGCCTTCCAAAAACAATGGAAAGAGATTCAACCGGACCACTGGGTATCCCAGATTTTAGAGATAGGGTATGCTCTGGAATTTCAAACTGTCCCCCAACAGTCAAGTTTTCAGACATCCAACATAAGGAACAAACATTTAATCCCAAATATGAGAAAAGAAATTCAGAGGCTTCTTCAGATGGGAGTCATAGAAGAGATCCCTCAGACCCAGAGGTTCAGAGGAATTTATTCGAATCTTTTTTGTGTTTCAAAACCATCAGGAGAAATCAGAATCATTCTGAACCTCAAGCAAGTGAATACATGGCTACACATCAGGAAATTCAAGATGGAAACAATGTCCTCTATTATCAAGATAATCCAACCTCAAGCTTTCTTGACCAGAATAGATCTCCAGGACGCGTATTATCACATACCAGTAAGAGAATCTCACAGAAGATTTCTGAGATTCCACATACTGGGACGCCATTATCAGTTCAAGGTACTTCCGTTCGGCCTGGCTACAGCCCCCCGAGTTTTCACCAAGATCCTGGCAGTAGTCATGGGTGTTCTGAGGTTAAGAGGAATCCGAATAGTTCCTTACTTGGACGACATGCTCCTGATAGCGGATTCTCCACAGCAAGCGTCAATCAACACTCAAGCATGTCTGGATCTGCTAAAACATCTGGGTTGGATTATCAATACACAAAAGAGCCTATTAAAACCCTCTCAGTCACTCATATTTCTAGGGGTCAAAATAGACACTCTTCAAGCACGGGTGACTCTATCAACAGACAGACAAGACAGAATCTATCATGCCGTAAGTCGGTTCAGAAAATACAGAGTTCAGTCAGCAAAATCATTTGCAAAACTTTTAGGCAATCTGACTTCTGCCCAACAGGTGGTTCCTTGGTCCAGAACCCACGGAAGACTAATTCAGGAAAATTACTTAAAATTTTTCAAGAAAGACCCATTCAATCCATCTCTGCCAATTCCTCTGCTTCCCGCAACAAAGAAGGAATTTGTATGGTGGAGAAGTCGGGAGAACCTCAAAAAAGGGAGATCTCTCTTGGAACCTCAATGGGAGACGGTGACTACGGATGCCAGTCTTCAAGGATGGGGAGGTATTTGGAGGACAAAAACAACACAGGGCACTTGGTCAGCCAAGGAATCGAAGTTCCACATCAACTATTTGGAACTTCTAGCGGTATGGAGAACGTTGAAAGCATTCCAGCCTTATCTGAAGACTACAGCAGTATTGGTGAGGTCAGACAACACCACAGCGGTCAGTTACTTGATGAATCAAGGAGGAACGAAAAGTCTTCGACTCAATCATTTAGCGATCCAGATCTTATACTGGGCGGAACATCACTTACTGAACCTGAAAGCATCATACCTATCAGGCAGATTAAACAGAGAAGCGGACTTCCTAAGCAGGAACCATTTGGATCCAGGGGAATGGTCCCTGAAAAAGTCCATCTTCAGAAGCATCACGTCATCACTGGGCAGGCCTTTCATAGACCTCATGGCCACTCCGGAAAACACCCAGTGCAAGCAGTTTATGTCCAGATGGAGAACTCCTCTGGCTCTACAGCAGGATGCTCTTCAAACAACATGGAATTTTCCACTAGCATATGTCTTTCCTCCTCTTCCACTAATCATGGAAGTAGTAAGAAAAATAAGAAGGGATCAAGCCAATGTGATCCTGATCGCTCCAAACTGGCCCAGAAAACTGTGGTATGCAGACCTCATAAAACTCTCAATCCGGCCTCCAGTAAAACTGCCAAACATACCAGACCTACTGTCACAAGGCCCTGTTCTACATCCGGACCCAGCCTTCTTGAATCTGATGGCCTGGAGGCTGAACGGAGCTCTTTAAAATACTCAGGATTATCGAACTCTGTCATCACTACCATTCTTCAAGGCAGAAAACCTTCTTCTTCCCGGATTTATTATAGAGTTTGGGCAACTTTTCATTCATGGTGTATGTCTAAGGGTCTGAATAGGCATAACATATCCCCAGAAGCCATCTTGGAATTTTTACAAGAAGGATTTAACAAAGGGTTAAAACCAGCATCCTTAAAGGTACAGCTTTCTGCTATCTCTGCCATTCTTGCCCATCCTTTTGCTGAACAATATATTATCAGAAGATATCTTTCAGCCATTTCTAGAATTAAACCCACGATTAGGGAAATCATTCCCCCTTGGGATTTAAATTTGGTCCTCCAACAACTCTCTGCCCATCCATTCTTTGAACCCCTGGAACTGGTTTCCTTGAAGCATCTCACTCTAAAAACCATACTCCTTACGGCAGTCACCTCAGCCAGACGTGTGGGAGAGTTACAGGCCCTGCTCTGTAAATCACCTTATTTAGTGTTTCACCAGGACAAAGTAGTCCTGAGGCCAAAATCCTCCTTCAGAAGTAAAGTAATCTCCAGTTTTCACTTAAGTCAGGAGATAGTCTTACCTACTTTTCCTCCAGCCTCTATTCTTAATCCAGATACTCGTCTGCAAAATCTTGATTTACGTAGATGTTTGGAAATTTATCTCAAGCGTTCTGACTCTTTTAGGAAAACAGATGCTCTTTTTGTGCATTTTTGTGGGAAATATAAAGGGACTGCAGCATCCAAGGCTTCCATTGCTCGATGGATAAGAGATTGCATCATCTTAACTTACCAGTCAGCTGACAAAATACCCCCAACAGGGTTAAAAGCTCATTCTACGAGAGCAGTAGCATCTTCTTGGGCTTTAAAGAACGTGGCTTCAGCAACTGAAATCTGTAAGGCAGCCACTTGGTCGTCAGTATCTACATTCGTAAGACATTATAGTCTAGATGTTCAGGCGGCAGAAGATGCTAGCTTTGGCAGGAAGGTGCTCCAAGCAGCCACTCCTGCCCAAAATCCTTGATTAAAATCCCGCCCATAGGGATACTGCTCTGGTAAGTCCCACAGTATTGCCGTGGATTGGACACAGAGGAAAAGAGAAAATTTACTCACCGATATTTATATTTCCTCTGTGTCCTTCCACGGCACCCCACCCTGAGGGTATTGGTAATAGTATCGTTCCCTGTACTGATGTTTAATAATGTACAAATAGGGAAAGCTCTCTGTATGTAACCTATAACTAACATGTCCTCTCATTCCAGCTTGGATATACATATAACTGAGGACAGGTAGCAGAGCAGGCGCTTAAATAGAAAAAGATTATTGGTCCTACCAGCTGGAGAGGAGGAGCTACAACCCACAGTATTGCCGTGGAAGGACACAGAGGAAATATAAATATCGGTGAGTAAATTTTCTCTTTTCTCTCCTATGGTACAGTTGATTTGCTCGAATTTAACCTGTTTAGCTTATTGAATATGACCCATAGGCCTTTACACACAAAAGAAAAGTATAATGATCCTGTAGTATAGGGGAGAAAATGCCCATATGCTTTAAAGGGACACTCAGTAAAACAAATTTGGTGATTTTGAAAGTGTGTTCAAAAGCACATATGTTGTAATCAGACATTTTGTATTTAGAAAAATAGTTTTTGAGTTAGATTTATAGATAATGCTCGTTAAGGCATGCCATGTAGGCATTTCCTTCTTAGACCTAGATTACCCCACTCACTGACGCTGTACAGCAATGCACAGCCCACCTCCCTAGCACTGAAATGGTAAGTGTGTCGTGTCAGTAAGTGGGGGCTGTAATATAGTGTTAGGATAAAGAGCCTTCACAACATGCTTTAATTAGCATAATCATTAAATCTAACTCAAACATACGTTTTCTAAAAAAAAAAAAAAATGGCTAACGCAGCATAAAGGAGATTTTGAGCACCAAAGTCATTTTAGGTTAGGAATGTCAATCATGTGCCATGCAGGCCGGCAGTGTGAGGTCCTTCGTAGAGAGAAACTATTTTAAGTGCCCAGCATCAAGGGATTAAAAGCCCCATTTAGATTAATAGGATTTTTTTTAAGCATCTGAATGCCAGAGGGGTGTCCAACGCATTGCTTTGCAATGCATTGTACACTTCTCTGGCATTCAGATTTAACTGATCAACATGTACACCCCAGGAAGAGCAAGATAGACAGCAGTCAGTGAATAGGGGATCTGAGGATACCAGTGGACCAGAGATGGTGTGACAGACAGTCCAACATTGATCCCAACACACACACGGACACTTACAACCAAAGTTTCAATGCTCCTTAGAGGGAAATGTTGAATATGTGGCCCTTAACTGTATCTGAGTTTATCATGCCTGTTTTAAATGATACTCTCTTAAAAAAAAATAATATATTATATCAGAAGTAATTGTACCGTATTTTTAAAGCATAGATTGACACCCCCCCCCCCCACACACACACACAACTTTGTGTACTTTTCTACAATCATGTACAGAGCCAAGTTTCTCATTAAATGTTTAAGCTGCTTGTCATTTCGTTTTCCCAGCAACTGCAAGAAGAACTGAACAGAAAGCTCTTTGACAACCTAATAGGGTTTTTAAGGAAATCACACACAGACTTTCATGACAAAAAGGATGATTGGAACTGCAGGATGAGAGCCAATGAGATTCCCACAGCTGCTCTTGTATTAGGTATGAGCCAACTCAAAGCCTTTGGGTTTGCTTCCATGTTGACATCTTAATTAGTTTTTTTCTTATGAGTTGTTTTCCCATTCGGTTAAAGTCACTGTCTATCTCCTTTTTTGTTTTAAGTACATAATGTGAAGACAAATTATCTATACTTTTGATTATTTTTTTTCTTTTACACCTTTATCTTCCAAACAGTGTTCTCCCTGGACCTGCAGAGAGCTTTCTTTCAAGGACTTTGAAAGCATGAGTAGTGATACAATGTAACACTCTCCCTGCGGCATAAAAGCCTTTCTCCTATACAGCATACAGAGCACACGGTGCTGCAAGAATAATGCTATATTGTGTTACTGTCCCATTAAAATCCCATGTTTTTCCTGGTTAAAAATATCGAATACAAATATTTTTGTCAGTAAAACAAACCCTAAAGAAACTGTGAACTTGCATTATGAAAAATATATTGAATGGCTTTTTCTGCTGAGTAGAACAAGTTTATTCCCACTACTGGGATCTCCGTCGTTCAAAAGTCATTAAAGATCAAACTGTTGGTTTTGTATATTAAATGGTTAGAAACTGTGCCACATGGTATCCAGGCAGTATATTGCATTCTGTGGGAGATGTGAGCCACTGGCTACAGTTCTCCATAAAATATGATAGTAACAGTTACAATGTGTATTTTATTTTTATTTTTCATAATAAAACTTTACTGATTATGTGGAAATCACATAATAAAACCACAGGGAGAGGTATTTGTTGTTTTCAGAATGTGTCACAATGACCTATACAGTGTGTTTAAGGGTCTCTGGGGTGGAATATTTGAAGAGAAGCTAGTGACAGTACTACATCCCACCTCAGTGTTGGAAAATGCCTGATAATCCAGGCTGTGTTTTCAGAAGTCAGTCCAGAGGCTGCATTCTGCCAACAGGTGAATGGGATGCACTGATTTATCAGTCTGCAGTAGCAGAGAAACTGGTAAAGGAAGTGGAATTTTCCATGCTCTCCCAGGGCATGGAGAGGTCCTGTTCATTACCCTGTGACATGGAAGGTATTACCTGCCTGGAGGCTGTGTAAGTGCTTTCTGGGGGAGGTTTTAAAGAGCCCAGCTTAGCTGGGTCTGGCAGGATGCATTAGTTAGTGGGTGCTTTAGGCTGGTCAACCAGGACCAGCACATACAGGCCTGAAAGGGCTCCAGTGGGAGCTAGGCTTTTATTTTAGAATTTCATTTTTTGGTAGTATTTGATACATTAATAAACAGGCAAACTATATGCCATTATGCAAACAAACCTGTGTTCCAGTGCCTTATTGCCCTAGAAGGCCACGTTAAGCTCAAAATACAGTAACATACAAGGTCCCCGGCAAAGGGCTTTGTTACAGTACTTGTAAGTGTGGATAATTGCGCATTCATGTATGTCTGGGAGTTAAGACTTAGTTGGAGCTAAACACCTTCACAAAACTGACTGGGTGCCCTAAAATGTGATTCAAGAATAGTAACTTAAAGATAAGTGTACTTGTATTACCTATATAGGTGTTATTCATGCCACAACCAGGCATATCTATTTATATATTTTTTTTCTTAACACCTTATCTTTCGAGTATCCTTTTTCTCTCCGTTTAGTTGGGCCCTCCTCACAACATACTCATTTAGGGTCTGAGTCCATTGTGATTAGAAATGGTATGAGTCTTCGTTTATTGGTAGGAAGAATTACCACTTGGATAAGCGCTATTTTCCACGAACGTCATCTCTCAAATCCTCTCAGTCCTAATATGAATCAAGAAGTAAGTTCAAAAGGAAATTTCACTCCTCCTTGACTGTGGTGCTGCTCTTCCACTAGAATCGCTGGCAATACGACTCCCCATGTACTCGTTTATTGCCACAGACCGGGTCTGTCCGTTTAAGTAATATAATTACGGACATATACTTCATTGTTGTTAGGGAATGGAGCAGTATTATGTTCAATCTGCTAACAACTCCCAATATAAATAATCAAGAGCAATATTGTATGCTCACATATTGTCAGCATACGATATTAAGGTTAATCTTATAGGGTTAATCTAAGGAGAACCTCTAGCACAATTGTGATCCTGAAAATTATATTAGTGCATTAACGGTGCTTATTTGAACATATTGGAGTTCTTGTAGGAGGAATCATCTGCACATAATACTCTGTGTTTAGTCCAGCATTAAAGTTACCGAGGAGAGATCTACAGCTAGTGAGTTCAATCGTGGGTAACGCAATAACTTGAGTATGGAAGAAAAATACATCTAAATGTAGATCCTCAAAATGTAGCTTGTTAGAACAATGGTTAATTACCACACTATAGTGAGAGGTAACTTAGAGGATAATTGTAACTCTCTAAATAATACCTAGACCCTGATCATTTATACATCCACTAAAATGCTTAATCAATTGTACGTATGATCGGGCAAATGTCGCTAACACATTTACACAGTATTAGCAATTGATAATGATTGCATGGGTGGTATTTGGTTATAAAAGTGTATCATTAACCCTTCTTTTGTTCCAGCAACTAGCAATGTCACTTGCACCATTATACTTACATACGAGTGAAGATGCAGGATATCTCTCTTCATTTTATACGTGATGTGTCAGGGCAGTCACACATGTCCAGACATTAAGGACTCATGCAGGTCCTGGCACGTCACAGAAGTTTGCAGTGCGCTGTGATCACACATCACTTATCTGAAAGAGAAACAAAAAATGTGCCCTGGTTATACAGAGTGCCCCACCCCCAGACCGCATGGTCCTTATGGGGTTCAACTATTTATTTATTTATTTATTTTTACAGTAGCATTGCTCTCTGGTGTTCAGATATTTGCCCTGGTGTTATGACAGTTATAAAGCTAAATGTATCCTAAACTATTGTTAAATAAGGAAAATGGCTAATATATTGTATGGGTTAATTTGAAAGAGCTTTTAAAATCACCAAAGCTGTTGTAAGGTGTTGGTTCCACTTTAAGATCTATAGAACTGCTTTTTGAAGAACACTTGCTGCATACATTTGTTGTTTTGTTAAACAAGCGCTGCTCATTCCTATTATTTTTTTAACCCCTTACAGACCAGATTGCAGACGTTCAGCACACCGGCACATGTTACTGATCATGTGTGCCGGCATGCCAAACAGGGATCTGGTAGTGACCGCTCTGGTCTTTGAGCGGTCAGTTTCAGACCACGCTACTACTCATAGCTGTCCTGCAAGAGAGCTGCGAGTAACAAAAAAAAAAAAAAAAAAAAGTGAAGTACCTGACCGTCACCTGTCCTTTAGGCAAGGACAGCAGTGACGGTCCTGACACATCCCTACTCCTTAAGGGGTTAAGTTGTGTTTCTACACAGTTTATTAGCTAGCACACATGAACTAATAGGCTAATAGGGCCTAGGCACCTGCTTATCACTACCATTTTGTAACTGACACCTTACAGTTCTTGAGACAACTGCAGTCTGGTAAATACCAATATTCCCACTGACTACAGCAAAATTGATCAGTGACTATAACACTAAGCCTTTAACTGTGCACTGTTGAATGAATTACACTGGTTTACCATGTTCTTTGCCTTATTGCTAAAAAGTTAATATTTTGAATAGCTAACAGGCTGTGATTCACTGTCGTTTGTCTATATATAAAAAAAAAAAAGTACTTCACACAAACATGGATTTCTTTTCATGAGATTCATGATGAAATAATGTGAATGCCTCTGTCTTATCCTGTCATTTGACAGACTTAATACTAGTGCATATATTATTTTGTTAATTGAATTAGCAATTATGTGCTCTGTTTCAAAGCTCTCATAATATCCTGTAGGTTTTTCATGCAATTCACAGTTCCACCAAGTATGTCTTTTGACCTTTCAGTACCAGAGTGATACCCAACACATTGGGGATTGTTCACTAAGGTGTGATAAAGCGGCAATAAAGTCTTCTCCATTTCCTATGTGTATTCTGCGGAGTCTATACACTAAGATTTCCAAACTTTAAAAAATGTTAGCGAATTGGTTTTATAGAATAACATACAAATTGGAGAAATGATATCACTGGAGAAGTCCTCTCCATTTTTTCACACCTTAGTGAATAACTCCCATTGTGTTTCAGTGGGTTGTACAACTACTGCCACTGAAAGGATTAATCATCTGTCTAACTTTTCTGTAAGTTTTGTGCCAGAATCAGTCTGTAAGATAATACAGATAAAAGAATTGTATTGGTTTTTCATGTGGCATATATTTTATGAATAATTATTTTACATATTTGTACTTCTGAGCTATTTATGTTAATGTTCTTTAATAGTGGTGTCATTTTCTTCTTGTTTCTAGGAGTAAACGTCACTGATCATGAGCATACATTTAATAGACTTTCAGATGTTCTTCATGATCATATAACCCCATTTGTAGTTATACTGCAAGCCAAGGAATGTCCAGGTATTTATTTGCACAGTTACAGGAATGAGATGTCATGCCACTAGATGGCATATTAAGTTACTAAGATTTATATTATTTTTTGAAAAAAGCAATCTGTACAGTGGACAGTTTTGATTCAGTTCTTTGAAAGAGACAGGAGAGCTTTGATGGTTGGTCTCAAGTATCCCAGTGATCTGCTTAGTAATAATAATAATAATAATAAGAGTGTTACAATGAAAGTTTCTCTAAAGCAGTGATGATCAAACCTATCCTCTGCACACTAATCCCCCCTCATCAAGTGTTGCAGATCTTTAGGAGCTTCTCACATGAACATAAGTGGTTCTATCCATAAAACAGCTGGATCTGTGACAATGATTAGACTAATGGTTGACCGATCTGTGATCATGTATATGACGAGATCCTAAGAACCTGTAATGTTGGGGTAGGGGCTTAGGATTAGATTTAAAATCACCTTTAGGCAAGTTTAGTTTGTTTTATTTTATACAATCATTTATCTGTCAAATAAATCCTTTTATAGAAATTAGCCTTTATATTTTGGAGCCACAGTGTGGCATTTTATCCTAATTCCCTGTGTAGTATGTTACTTAGTTCTGTTAGAAGCCCAAATTATTGCTCACTCCAAATGTGTGGGTTCTGTCTAGATTTATTCATGGCACAATAGGTGGTTACATTGGCTTAGCAAATAAAGTAATTAGCATAAAGTGGCACTCTTTGACATTGACAAAGATCTATTTACAATAATTAAAAAATGACTAGTGCATGGCGTTACTAAAAGTAACTAACCTTATTTTAAGGTGACAGATCTGCTTTAAGCCATTAAAGAACAGAAGGTTGAGTAACACATTGCATCAGGGGACTCTAACAAACTGTGTCTTTAGTATTTGCCCGATTGAATACCGGTGACTTAATTAACTCACATATGCAGAGGCAGGGAAATCCTATAGAAGTGGATTTTAGGGGTCCTTGAGAATAGGTTTGGGAACCACTGGTGGTTGTGGTGGCAACTTGAAGCCTACCATCTGTTCAGTAGTACAATTCCCATATCCCTAGCCAGAGGCTGGAGACGATGGGAACAGTTATCCTGAACAACTGGTAGACCTCTGTCTAATTTATCAGTGAAGTGCTGTTCGCTTCTCAGTGATTGGGTAGCTGCTGTGCCCTCATAGGTGTTTGTTAAATATCTCCCACAGCTGCGTCCCAACAGTAGTGAGCCACAAACAGTCCCAACTGCTTTAATAACTATTCCTGTAGAAACTAAAAAAAAAAAATTAATTGTAGGTATTAATAAATATGTTCAATATTTCCTGTAAAATTCAAGTGCTAGCAGAATCATGAAAATACATGCTTCTCACTGATAGCGATGTATTTGTATTGTCTCGCAAATCTCACAGGCAGCTGTGGTGATGTTTATGTCCACTATAAACATCAATGCTCTAAAACCGTGGTAGGGAAGCTTTGGGATTGTTGTTCTGATCTCCATTATAAACATCAATGCTCTAAAACAGGTCTGTCCTCAAGGGCCACCAACAGGCCAGGAAGTAAGGATTTCCCTGATTAAACACAGGTGAGTTGATCAGTGACTCGTTCATTTTGACTGACTCCCCTGGGCTTAAAAGAGATAGTAATACTTAAGTTTTACTATCTTCCATCTTGTAGCCCTTAAAAAACTTAATTAAATGAGCCTTCAAAGTTTTGCTTTTTTTTCCCTCTCCCCTGATGTCAGCGTTCTAGCTGATAGCAGGGGAATTCTGTCCCTGAGCAAGTGAGGCTCTTCAACAAAGCCGAGATTGCATTATGGAAGAAGAAATCCTTCACTGAAATGGTCTTCTATGTGTGCTTTGTTTGCAGGACCAGATTCCCCGGCTGTCAGCTAGAACGCTGATATCAGGGGAGAGGGGAAAAAAGCAAAACGGATATTTCTCAAACCATAAAGGTTTGAGAGATGCCGTTGGGCTCATTTAATTCAGTTTTTTAAGGGCTACAAGATGAAGATAGTAAAATTTAAGTATCACTGTCCCTTTAATCAGGGAAATCCTAACTTCCTGGCCTGTTGGTGGCCCTTTAGGACTGACCTTGGACAGCCCTGCTCTAAAACAGTGGTAGATAAGCTGCAGGATTGCACTTCTTACCAATTGTTGAGCATTTGGATTTGGAAGCTAATCTCAGAGGTCGTTACATCATCTGATTTTGGGACACCAGTACCACTTATTACATGAGATTTGTGAGACCTTTTTTATATATAGAATTCTATTTAGAAAGGTAATTCTGGGTCAAACCAGCTGCACTGTAGGGGATAACTATAAATTGCCACTGATTGAAATTGAGCTATAAACCCTTTGCTTTCTGGAGGTCTCTCTAGCATTCAAGAGGTTAAGTCCCATTTAGATTAATGAGCATTATGGGTAGTTTTCTTTGGCCCCTTGTGGTGCAGTTGTTTTGCCTCAGAATTGCTTCACTTTGTTTTTGAATATATGACCCAGAAGTTAAAAAAGCCCTGTGGTCGTCAAGTGCTGGACGCGTGTGCGCGCCGGTCCTTAAGGGGTTAATCTCTTTATTTTAGCTATTCTAACAATGCTCTGTTGCTGTTTTTTTTTAAAAAACGCAATAGAAATGCATTTTGAGAGTTTACTTTTTTCCTCTTGACGTCTTCTCCACATTCTGATCGGCACCATTGTGCCGATGAGAATACAGGAGAGATCCTCTTTCCCGCTGGTCTGACAGTAAGCTGCAGCACTTTCATTGGCAGAGATCAATATTTAGCCAATGAGAGCTCTCCAGTTTACAGACAGACCAGTGGGGAGAAGGAACTCTCCTGTATTCTCATCGGCACAATGGTGCCGATCAGAATGAGGACAAGACGTGAAGAGGGAAAAAGTAAACTCTCAAACTGCATTTCTATCGCGTTAAAAAAAACAAAACAAAAAAAAAACAACAGCAACACGGCATTGTTAGAATAGCTAAATTAAAGAGATTAAGGCAAACTTTTGGTTAGGTGATACATACCCTTTAAGAGAAACTGAAGTAATCAACTATACCATAGAGGACCCATAAACATTCTCACTTTTAGCCCCTTTCAAAAGGTTAGAAGCTTTAATGAAATCATGGGGAATTCTGGTACCATACCTCCCAACATTTCAAATTGCAGAAGAGGGACACTTGTGTTTTTAGGGGGTGTTCCTGGATGGTCTGATGGGCATTATCGAGAATTTTTAGGTTATTTCATGACCTACTGACACCTCTTTGGTCTTGCTCAAAATCATTTATTCAGTTACACAAAGTATTTTCACTGTCGTCCAATACAGGTCACTGGTACTCTGGGAGGCGTAAGTCCCCTTTAATAGGCAGGAACAATTATGCAAATAATTTGCAGGGGGCGGAGCCTCCCCTCTTACTTAAGCCACCTTCTGGCCAGAGCCACCCATATTGATTTGTTCCTGGAGTGCATTGCACACCAGGTAGAGAACATCTATGCATCTTAGAGTTTTATTATTTTTATTCAAATATGGAATACCACCATTAGGAGGGTGACCATGGCTGTGAATTGCCCTCTTTAAAGTGGCTGGTGCAGCTTCCAGGGATTTTCTGTGGACCTTAACCCTGATGAGGGGACAGCTTGTGTGGAGCAGCTCCCCTGCTGAGGAATTTGCCTCTGGGTTATTCCTCCCTTATCATGGTCACCTGAAGACAGAAGTCTGCAGGAAAGGTGAGTCATCCTTTGGGTGCTGAAGGTCCACTTGTCCCCACAGTGTCCCTTTGATGGGCTTGTATTTGGGAGTTTTAAAAACACTCCAGCACTCATAGGGTGTTTTTATTGCATTATTGTAAGATTTATGCAATTTCTGTGATATTCTCTGGGTTTTGGAGCTTAGTATATTTGTTTATTTATGTTTCTTATGTGTTTTATGCTTGTTTGGGCACTTTTTAAAGTTTTCTTAAACTTTTCCCGCTCAAACGCATGGCTCCTTTACTCTCTATGGGAATTCACAGTATGGGACATATCTCTGGAACCGCTTGTCACAGCAACTTCAGAGAGGGCTCATTTTAATGCTAGGCTCCTGCTCTATCATCCGGATGGTGTTTTATTAATGTGGGGGGCTCAGGGGGGCTTCGGGCACTGTTTGGAGTACTTTTATAGGGAAAACTACATTTCCCATGAGCGCTTGGTTCGCGCCCGTTTCTGATTGGCTGTCATGACGGCCGCCATTTTGTTGCACTTTTCCTATGAGAGTACACTACGCAGGGACCGAGCCTTCTCTCTCCTCAACAGATTAACCCTTCGCTGGCCAGATAAGTCCAAATTTAGACATTTCTGAGGTGAAACTTTAATCCTTTACACTTTTTCTGGGTGATAGTGTCATTAGTGGGGTATATTGACGCTGTGAGCATGTCTACTTCACTGGAGCTAGGGGCTAGACCCAAGTCTACAGAGGATGGGGGGTCTGCTACCCCCATGGCGTTTTGCTCCTCTTGTCACATTGGGCTGTCTAGCGATACTGTGGGGGATCTATGCCCTAATTGTAATAGTCAAGATAGCAACCCTGGGCTTCCCAGCTATGCTATTGAGCCATCTTGGGTGAGGGAGTTTAAAGCTGCCACTAGGGATCTCAGATCCACTCTTCAACTCTTTCCCTCTCAGGTACAGGGGGCTCTCCAGGTCTGGCAGACCCCCTCTACTATCAGGACCTCCCTGCCTAAGCCACAGGGAGCTCCTGATATCACTGATTCTTCTGAAGAAGAACTTTTACAGGATTCTGATGCTGAGGAACGTACTGTTATTGAATCTAACAGGTCCATTGGGGACCCCTATGAGTGTGACCCTGAAGTTTCGGCTGAGGGTCTGATCAGAGCGGTTTTGACTACGCTCAATCTTCCTCTGACTCAAGAATCCACTTATGATCCCTCTGATGTTTTTCAGAAAAAGCCATCTAAGCCTGTTGTCTGTTTTCCAACTAATCCTACTCTTGCCCGTTTAGTATCTGAGGCGTGGAAGAATCCTGATAGGTCTTCCTCTGTTTCCAAAAAGTTTGCTAAACTGTACCCCTTCCCTGAGACTGAACTGGCTAAATGGGTACATCCTCCAAAGGTGGATGCCCCTGTTTCCAGGCTATCCAAGTCTACCGCTTTGGCTGTCTCTGATGCCTCTGCCCTGCATGATTGGACGGATAAGAAACTGGAGTTTTCTCTTAAGTCCATTTTTGCCTCTATTGGCACTGCCATGCGTCCAACCTTTGCAGTGGCTTGGGTAAACAGGGCTATCGCGGCCTGGACTGAGCGACTGACTGACGCGGTTCGCCAGGATGCACCAGTTTCTGAACAGTTGCAGCTTCTTGCTAACATTACTGAAGCTCAGAATTATATTGCTGACGCTGCCTTTGATGCTGTGCGCATGATGGCGAGGGCCTCCACTTCTTCAGTGGTGGCTAGGCGCGCCCTTTGGCTGAAAATTTGGTCTGCTGATACAGCCTCCAAGAAAGCCTTGCTTTCCTTGCCCTTTCAGGGGAACTTGCTATTTGGTTCTGAACTCAAAGAAATGATCAGTGAGGCTACTGGTGGTAAAAGTACTCTTCTACCCTCAGTCTTTAAGAAAAAGTTTCCAGCCAAACGCAACCGGTCCTTTCGTTCCTTTCAGACTGAGACACGCTCGGGTCCCGACCCGACGGGTCCTCCCGCTGCGCGCTCCTCCTCCAAGCCCAAACAGTCCTGGAAGCCCAAAGTTGCCCCCAAGGCCAAGACCTCCAAGACTGCTTCGGCATGACTCGCCGAACCCGGGTCCGCATCCGGCTGTAGGTGGACGTCTCCACATCTTTCGCCGGACTTGGGAGGAGTCAGTGGCGGACCCGTGGGTTCTCCAGGTGGTGTCAGAGGGATACAGGATCCCTTTCTCCTCCCTTCCTCCTTTTCGGTTCCATTTTACTCGTCCTTCTCAGGAACCTGTAAAGAGCCGTCTCTTCGACGACGCTATTCAGGATCTCTTGGACAAAGAGGTCCTGGAGGTGGTTCCTCAGGGGGACACAGGTTCAGGATTTTATTCCAACCTATTTATAGTGGCCAAAAAGGACGGAGGGGCCCGTCCCATTTTGGATCTCAAAGATCTCAATGCTTATGTGGTGACTTCCCGCTTCCGCCAGGAATCCCTGCGATCTGTGATTGCTGCTATGTCTCCGGGGGAATTTCTTGCCTCCCTGGACCTTCAGGATGCGTATCTTCACATCCCCATTCATCCAGAGAGCAGGCGGTATATCAGGATTGCCTGCCACAGGGGACACTTTCAGTTCACAGCGCTCCCCTTTGGGCTGACTTCAGCCCCTCAGGTCTTCCAGAGGGTGTTGGGCTCATTGATAGCGGTGCTTCATCAGGATGGGATCAGGGTGACCCCCTACATGGACGATCTCCTACTAAAAGCCTCCTCAGCGGAGCTTCTCCATCAGCAACTACAGAAGTGTATGCACACTCTGAACCGTCATGGCTGGATCCTGAATCTGGTCAAGTCGGACTTGGTTCCATCTCAGAGGCTTCTGTTCCTGGGTCTCCTGTTCGACACTCGCCAATGCATGGTGTTTCTTCCAGAGGATGTGGCTCACCAGATAGCCGTCCGTGTGGCTGGGATTCTGGGCATGGACGAGATTCCGGTACCGAAGTTGTCGTCCTTAGTGGGGAAGTTCATTTCCACGATCGAAGCAGTGCCATTTGCCATGGCCCACTCCAGGGAACTTCAGAGATTTGTGATCCAGACGTGCAGGAATCATCCAGATCATCAACATCTGTCTGTGTCTCTACCTCCTCATGTCGAGTCGAGTCTGCACTGGTGGTTGGATCTCTCTCATCTCCTGAAAGGGAGATCCCTTCTAGTTCCTCGTTGGTCCACAGTCACAACGGATGCCAGCATTCGGGGCTGGGGTGCAGTCTGGGGTCGCTTCAGTGCTCAGGGGAAATGGGGTCTGGAGGAATCCCTTCTCTCCATCAATGTTCTGGAACTTCGAGCTGTCCGGCTTGCCCTGAGGCACTGGGAGTCTCAACTGACCGGTCGTCCGATCAGAGTGGAGTCCGACAACACCACGGCGGTGGCTTACATCAACAGACAAGGCGGCACAAAAAGCGGTTCCGCCTGGTGGGAGGTCAAGGATATTTTGTCCTGGGCAGAAGATCACGTGCCTGTCATTTCTGCAGTTCACATCCCAGGCGTAGACAACGTCATGGCGGACTTCCTCAGTCGTCACACTGTCGACAGCAGAGAATGGGCTCTTCATCCAGAGGTGTTTCAGTTGCTCACCCAGAGGTGGGGGATGCCTGTGGTGGGCTTGATGGCTACCAGACACAACAGGAAGGTTCCGGTGTTTTGCTCCCGGTGGAGGGACTCCCTTGCTCTAGCAGTGGATGCCTTGTCGATCCCTTGGGAATTTTCCCTGGCTTACATCTTCCCTCCTCTTCCTCTATTGATCAGAGTGATCCAGAAGTTGAAGCAGGAGCGTTGTCCTGTCATCCTGATCGCTCCAAACTGGCCTCGCCAGTCCTGGTATCCGGAGTTGATGGCCATGTCTGTGGCGGATCCGATCCCACTTCCTGCCCGTCCGGATCTTCTACTTCAGGGTTATCTGTGGAAGGAGGATGTTCACACATTCCGTTTGATGGCTTGGCGGTTGAATCCTCGATTCTAGCTAAGAAAGGATTTTCTCCTTCTGTGGTGTCAACTATGCTCAGTGCTCGTAAGCCTGTGTCCTCCAAGATCTATCATCGCATATGGTCAACCTTTGTTGCATGGTGCAGTGATAAGGGGTTATCCCTTGATTTTCATCTTCCCACTGTCCTGGCCTTCTTGCAGGACGGTGTTGATAAGGGGCTCAGTCTGAGTTCCCTCAAGGTTCAGACTTCTGCCTTGTCTGTGTTTTTCCAGGAAAGGATTGCTATCCTTCCTGATGTTAAAGTTTTCTTCCAGGGTGTGACTCATGTTCGGCCTGCCTTCAAGAGTCCTACTCCCCAGTGGGACCTCAATTTGGTGCTGGGAGTTCTCCAGCGACCCCCGTTTGAATCCTTGGCTTCTATTCCTTTACGTCTTTTGACTTGGAAAATGGCCTTTCTCTTGGCTATTGTTTCCGTTCGCCGGGTAGCAGAGTTACAAGCTCTGTCTTGTAAACCTCCTTACCTGGTGTTCCACAAGGATAAGGCTGTGCTTCGCACTTCTAAGGAATTCTTACCCAAGGTTGTGTCCGAGTTTCACATCAATCAAGAGATTGTGGTTCCCTCTTTCTGCCCTAATCCTTCATCTGACAAGGAACGAGATCTCCATTTGTTGGATGTGGTGCGTTGCCTCAAGTTTTACGTTCATCGCACCGAGTCTGTCAGGAAGTCTGACGCTCTATTCGTCATTCCTGAGGGGCCTAGGGCAGGGAGACCGGCTTCTAAGGTTACTATCGCCTCTTGGATTAAGGCTACCATTCGTGAAGCCTATAAGATTCGGAATAAGCACGTTCCCTTCCGGGTGACTGCCCATTCCACCAGATCTATGGGGGCCTCTTGGGCCTACAAGAATCAGGCGTCTGCTGATCAACTGTGCAGAGCGGCCACTTGGTCCTCTGTGCACACGTTTTCAAGGCACTATCGAGTTGATGTACTGGCTTCGGCTGATGCCAGTTTTGGGAGGAAGGTCCTGGAGGCAGTTTTGCCTGTCTAGGCCTTCCGCTCTGTGATCCTTAGTGCTTCCTTACTGTTGAGCCCCGTTGGCTCTTGTTCAGTGTGCTGTGTTTGTTCAGGGATTGTTTTCCCTTGATGGGTGTCCGTTGACACTTACGGTTTGGGCTATGTTATTAACTGGTTCATAGCAGTTCTAGTGACTTGGGCCTTGCGCCTGGTCCTTGCCTTACTTCCCGCCTCTGGGTCAGCTCAATGTTTGTACATCCCAGAGTACCAGTGACCTGTATTGGACGACAGTGAAAATAGGATTTTAGTCTTACCTGTTAAATCCTTTTCACTTAGTCCATACAGGTCACTGGTCTCCCACCCTGTCAAGGGACCAGACTTGGCTCTCCTGTGGCATTCAGTGGGAGACCGTTGGGCATGCTCACAGGAGTCTTTCTTTTTGCTTACCTGAGGTCAGTTTTTAGGGTCTCAAATCAATATGAGTGGCTCTGGCCAGAAGGTGGCTTAAGTAAGAGGGGAGGCTCCGCCCCCTGCAAATTATTTGCATAATTGTTCCTGCCTATTAAAGGGGACTTACGCCTCCCAGAGTACCAGTGACCTGTATGGACTAAGTGAAAAGGATTTAACAGGTAAGACTAAAATCCTATTTTACTCACACAGACTAATTTATAAACACATATACTGAAGTTTGTACAAATATTAATGAGTTTTAATGTTGTGGAGCAATGTGATACACTTACATACATTTACCACACAGTCTGATCTCCTAAAAAGAGGGACACCACGGTGGGAAAGAGGGACAATGGGATTTGAATCTCAAAGAGGGGTACTTGGGAGGTATGTGGTACATCATTGGGATTCTTCTTATTCTAATACTTGGGTGCATACTAATGTTTCCCTTAACCCTTTGAGTGCCAGAGAGGTATCTAATGCATTGCAACGGAATGTGTTTGATACTTCTCTGCATCTAATCTGTCGCTTCCAATTTCATGGACTTTCTGTTTGGCTCTGATTTTTATCCAGGAAGTACTTGTGGCTCACTTTCTGGCATATTATGTGCAGTCATGAACTGACAAGGAATGTATATTGAGCATAACAAAAAAAAAAACCTTTTTCTGTTGCCACACAGTGAGTCTTGTGTACTGAAAAGAACTGAGAGGGGGGTCAATTTTATACACAAGGTGCTTTGCTTTAACATAATAAATTAGGTTGAATAAAGACACAAGTCCATCAAGTTCAACCTTCTCCTCATACCCCAGTAATTTTATAGCTTTCCTGCTACCAAATAAGTTAGTCTTTATCAGACCTTCCTGATCTGCCTACTAATAAACAGTATAACTCTGTATGTTCCCTTTGGAAAGAAATGTATCTAATGCAAGGCATTCTAGCCCCATTTAAAACAAAGGGTACTTGTATTTCTCCCCTCTGGTACAACTGATTTTGCTCCAGTTTTGCATAGTACATTAATACTTTTATGTTCATGGATTACTATACAAAAAGCACAGAAAGTAATTGGCATAAAGTACCACACTGTTCCACCAACAAACAAATGTTAATTACTCACAAATTATTTATATTACAAACAGATGGCTAGCCCAGCATATGTGCAGCATTTAATTCTCTTTAAAATTATTTAAATTTGGGGGGACAGGTCCGCTTTATTTACTGCTGAGAGAAGTGATTTAGTTTAGCCCACAGTTTGTCCATCACTGGTATAGATAAAAAGAACAATTCTTTTCCCAGCCTTTATGGTGTGTTTGTCCTCTGACTGGCACACAAGGTCAATGAGTCTGTGGTATGGTTGGGCAGGCAGTATGCACTCAACTTCCCAAAGCATGAAATCAATCAAATAGGCTGCAGTCTGCATTGTTAACATTTGCAATTTTTCTTTATTTAAATAGCAGAAAGATAAATGTAAAGAACAGTACTAAAAAAAAGAATCTGATGGTGCCACTGTATTTTAAATGTAAATAACATGTTTCTCCACTGTTCTTTTCAAGGGATAAAGCAGCTCCTGCAGAAGCTCTTGATGCAGCTAATGGGAAGCAGTGCAAATGTAGAGTTTGATGAAGAGGATGAGCAAGTCACCATTTCTCAGAGGAAAATGAATTGTTCCCTAGCCTCTCTTTCTGGCTGGTATAAGAGGGCCACAAAGGTATGTGAAAGGGCAATACATGCAAAACCTAAACTAAGTTAAAACATGAGCTATGTGTCCCTGATTATATTAGATGCACCGGAAGCTCAAGTATTAATATTTATCCAGCCACATGTCTGATCCAGCACTGTCTTTTGAAGAGCAGGGGGAAAATGCTGATTGCCTGCTGGCTTTGATCAGTGACTTAGAAACAATTTTACTAAAAAAATGTGTAGTAGATATTGCTGAGGGCACATAATGATAAAATATACAAGAGACTGTTGTCTAATATGTTAGTTGGGAAAAGTATTCAAACCCAACTTTTAATGGCACAATTAAAATTTTAATTACAAATGTCAGACCCAGAATTTAGATGTCTAATAATAAAAGTCAAAAAAGTTGGATCGCAGCAGGAAAAACACCTGTAGAGATGTTTTATAGGACCATAAAGCTCTATACTTAGCCTATATTGATTACGGCTCTCTAAATATAAAGAACACTAAACATGATAAATGTGTAATGATAATAGAACAATGTGTTAGTGAAAATAAGGTAGAATGAAGAAATAAATGTAAGTATAAATAGAACAACATGAAAGTGCCAGAGGACCGGTACCTCACCCCGAAAGCAGGGAGCTCCAGTAGTAATGTGTGTTCAAAATGAAATGCACCTTTATTTACTGCCAAAGGAGAGGGGGCGGCGACAAATGAGAGAATAATCAAACAAATACAAAAATAACTCGTGCAATTGGTTGGGCGAAACCCACATCAGACTTTTTCTTCTGACATGATGTCATACTTTAATGCCATTCGGAGAGCCATACAGACTACCTAATTTACTGAATGACCCATCATTTAACTTATTTGGGGGTTTACTCATTCTTTGTGAATCTTTCATCGTGAGGATTTAAGCATTGCTTGTTTATTTTGTTTTTAAATTGTTCATGCTCAGTCTATATGAGAGTCCAAACCCTCAACTCTTTGTTTAATTCACAGCAGCAGATATGTCTTACACACTGTTTGTTTTGTTTCTTATAACAACAGTTGTCAGTATCTCTGTATAGGAAGCAGTATTCCTTCATCATACAGTTAAAATTCAGTAGACCAATCAGAGTCAGAATTGCAGATTAATACACTCTGACACATGTGGAAGGCCATCAGGTGCATGTCCTTTTAAACAATTTCATGGTGGTGGCATTCTCAAATCTCCAGGGAGGCACCAAGAGTTAGGAGGCTTGGGAGGAGGTTCCAGCCATTTCTGACATTTACATCATGTGGAGAGAAAACTAAAGCAACTGGTGTTTGATTCAATTACAGCCAAGTGGGGCATGCACCAGAGGATGACCTGATGGCATCGCTGAAAAATTACATAGCCTTAATCTTCTTTGGCAGAGGATATTATCCATTGGTGGCGGTTCAACCTGGCATACATTTTCCCTCTGCTACCACTGATTCCCAAGGGTGCTCCTCAAGATTAATATGGATTTATATCAAATCATCCTCTTTGCTGCAGAGCTTGATAAATGCACCTTCTTAATTTGGCAGTTGACAGTCCAGCTTTGTTCAAAATCTATCATAGGATCTGGTATCTTTATTTTTTTGGTTTGAAGATAATTACATTTATCCATAGTCTTTCCCTCTGCCTTGCTTGATTAGTTTCCTCTAGAATGGTTTTCACAAAAGTCTACACTTTAATTGTCTTAATGTGCATATTTCAACTATCTTTTTCCAATTCTATGTTGCTGTTATTCCAAATGTTCAACTTTTTTAAAGAGTTATGCACAACGCTCTGAAATTCATAACACCTGTGCCATCATGAGAGCTAAATTTGGTTCTTTGGGTTCTTAAGAAGAAACCTTTTGAACCACTTGCATTGGTGACCATTTGTTGGTTTATTTTTTTAAAATAAACCAGAGGGGTTTTATTTGACTAGACCAGATAATGCACTGGGCCTGGGAGTGCCAAATTGCTGGCCCTAGATGGCTATTAACGACCTGGGGATGAAACATGGCAGATGTGTGACCTCTTCGGTAGCTGACGCTTCTTCATCTGTAGCACTAGTTTGTAAGAAAGAGAGATGTGTTTGGGTGGGTGGGAAGCACAAGTTAAAGTTAACAGTGACATTAGTGCTACCTTTGTTATACCTATAACCCCACCCCTTTAACACCTACATTATCTTTACCTGCACCCTTACTTTTCTGTCTCCTAGGGGGAAGGGAAGCCCACATCTGTTGTTAGATCAGTGGATACCCTTTTCTCCAGACAGGAAGAAGAATTGGCTGAGGCCTGGCTTCTTATGATGGCCTCTGTTTCGGTTTTGAACTATTGACCATCTTTTTTTAGCTCTAAATTGGCTTGTCTAACTACCAACAAAAGTGGAGCTGGTGAAGAGGATATCATGATGGTTCTCATGTTGACACTTTGTGTATGTTATTATTTTCAGTAATTTGGTTGACTGCGATTGTTTTTGATGTGCTTTGGTCATGGACTCTGGATTGAAGGTATAGTAATGTTTCAAAATAAAAGCAGCTCCAATTAATCTTCATAGTATTTGGGTCATGAGAGTGTTTTCAGTACTTTCAGAGTTGTCATTCAAGAGTAATTGAATGATAAAGTTATCCCCCTCCTGCTCCTTTTACCTAGTTTAAGCCACCTCCCCTCAGATGTGGAATCTGATTCCGGACCAGACCGCTCACAGCAGGGTACAATTTTCTTACTGTGAGCATAATGAAAACCCTGCCCCCCTTTACACAGTTTTTTTCCTTATGCTAACTGAAGATTGTCCCTCACTGCAAGCCATCTGGACACCACCTTTCTGTTCTGAGGTGAACAGTGTTACGACAGTAAAAGTGGAGGGAGGGGGATACTTTATCATTCAATTACTCCTGAACTACAACTCTGACAGTACTGAAATAACACTCTCCGTGCTCCATATACTATGAAGATTAATTGGAGCTGCTTTTATTTTGAAACATTACTATCCCTTTAACACAGCTGATCACTACTTGGATAAAACTGCTTCTAAATAACTGTAATAAAACAGTGAGCATATTCAGTAGGCAATGTGGTCCTTTGGCAAAAACTCACAATTTGTGTCAGATGTCACTATCCTTAACTGTCCTCTCAATCTGATATGCAATACCCCCCCCCCCCATTGAGCTTTACTCTGGATCAGCAGGGGTGTTTTAGAATAGGCTGGACTTGTCTTTTTTCAGCTCGTTGTCATAACTATGTTATGTCCATTGACTTGCACGGGAATCTTTTTTTTTACTTGACACAGAAAGTTGCCTATAAGAGGGGAAATAATTGGCCATAAGTGGGGCTACATCTGTATCAGTTTAAATAAATGGAGCTAATAACAACTGAACAGATGTTCTCCTTTAATTTCCAGATGGATTCTGTTTTATTGTTTTACATTTATGGGATTCTGAGTCAATTTAGTATTCACTGAAATTATTAATAGAGCAGAGTTGGAGCATCCTTAATCCTTCAAAGACTGTAGAGGGGTGTGAGCAATGCATTGCTTTGCTCCACTTCCTTTCCCCCTGGTACGTAATGGCTCATTTATAATGCTGAAAAAAATTAATACATTTCACATAATATGGGCACACATTTATATGCCCATACTTGTTTTTGCTTATTTTCTCTTTCTGTTTCTTTTGCTGTCTAATGAAGAAACCAGCCTCTCCAAAGAAGAAGAGATCTTCCACCTCTTCTGATCACTGGCAGTTTCCTCCAGTTGTTGTGATCTTCAAGGACTTGGAAAGTTTTCCAGCCGCTGTGCTGCAGGAATTTATTGTCATCAGCAGGTAGGCTGTCTCTTAAAGGGCATAATAAGTTATACACTATAAATACTGGAGCAATTTGATAATCTTGGTGATAATCATTGAATATTATCTGTTAAAGGGCAACAGGCATCTGATAATTAGCTTGCCAGCAAGTTTGTACCCCTTACTGATGAAGCAGAAGCTGCATTGTGAGCCCTGGAGGATTTGTGGGAAAGCCAAATAGGGTTCTGAAAAGTGGCCCCTGGTGCTGATCCTACTAAATAACTGAATTGTGAAATCTGAAGTCTCTTATTTGTGAAGTTTTGATCACATGCAGCTCGCACAGACCACTAGGGACATGTTTTCTAACCTGCTCCTAGCAGTTTATAGGGTTTATGTGCACAAACAGTGAAGCATTAGGCTTTCTGCCTCAAGATTTGTATGTTGCATCTAGATCCCCTTTCAACCAAGGGGTCGGGTTTCTGAGATTCAAATGGATGGCAGGTGCCATTTTGGAGCTGCACAGCGCAGGCAATCACTTTTCAAGAGTAGACTTAGTAAGATGTGTTTCTTCTGTGTCCACTTCACGGCAGTAGAGTGGGCTTTAGTCTCCAACTCCCAGCTGGTAGGACCAATCTCTTTGCTTAAATATCCCCCGTTCACCTTAATTTCTCAGTTAATATTGGTCCTACCGAGCTGGAGGACGGAACAAGACTTCCTCCCTACCTTGTTTATTTTTTTATTTTTTTTTTTTTACATTTGCAGGTCTTATCCTTGGTCCCGGCCGCATTCCAATTCTGTCCCCAGCTGTAGGTTATCCCACTTGTGCTGTTTGCGACTTTTTACCACATCAGAAGGCAGTTAGTATGCCTAGCCGGTTGTTACAGCCTTGGCGTTTCAGGACAACAGTTCTTCCTGTGCTGAGTCTCCTCGTGCAGTCAACCTCGCGCTGCATGCTTTTCCCTGTACTTATTACCTCAGTGGATGGATGCATAGCGATGATGTCACGCATGCGTTTCACTGGTGAAACGCACACCTTGTTTCAGCATAGAACTTACAAGCAGCGAGAAGATGGATGTATTCAGGTTAGTTATCATCAAAGTTTTAGTCCTTAAGTTTGTTGTATTTTATTTGCCTTCTGCCATGTCCAATCCTTCTAAGCAAAATGTTAAGGACAAGGGTTTTAGTATAGCACAAAGTGAGGATGAAAAACTGCAGAACACCAAACAACGTGCAGCCTGTGATGCCAGGTTAGCCCCTTCAGACACCACTAAATTATGTGCTGAATGTCTGAGAGCAGCAGCAGGACAAGATATGCCATCCTGTTATGGACACAGGTAAGTTGCAGCAAAATTTGCAACAAAACTGCATCCAGTGGGTTATGTTTCCATGTCATACATCACATATTTAGCTCACAACCATTTTCCTTTGTCTCTTTGTCTTTCCCTGGTCTGTTTGGGTGTGAAAGGACAAAGAAAGCACCAGCTCCCTTTTGTCTCACTTGCTTCTAGGAGAGGGGAGGAGGGGTGTGTCAATCAGGTACAGTGGGCTGGTGATGGGCAGAGCTTGCAAACAATACAAGAGGTGTGCGGTGAGCCCTTGGGGAAGCAGTTTTGGAGGGGAGCAGTAGAGATGGGAGAATGTGACCAACCATCCAGCAGCCTGTCCAGCGAGGCTGCCATGCCTTGTGTAGGCCCCAAGAACTGTTTCAGAGCAGAGTCTGACATCCAGTTGAAGTAGCCCAGTATCCAGTCTCCTGGCCTGCTTCTTTTCCTGCCTCTTGTCCCAGGATTTTCTAGCTAAGGATCTATCTCTTGTTTTCTTTTATACAATATTTCTTGGAAAAATACCCCAAGTAACCAATGTATAGTGTTTCTACTATAATTGCTGTATTTGTGTCTTATTTGCACTGCAGTAAGTAATTGTCTAGTTAGTATTATTAGATGTTTTGCTAGAATATATTTGATAATATACAGTGTATTGTTAATATTATTGTTTGTTATTAAATATTATTGCTTATTGCCAGTAGTGGGGTGTTATTGTGTTAATTGTGGTATTGGTCATTGGAACAAACTTCTCTGAGTATATCCTAAATTAATGGGTTGGCTTTTGGGGTGTTGGCAAGTGCATATTGTTTCCAATAATTGTGTTGGTGTTTGTGGGTGTGAGTATATGATGTGTCTCTCTGTTTGTGCTAGGCCTGTGTTTTTGTTCTCAAGCCACATGGTCTGACACCATCTTGTTTGGCCTCAATTCATGTCTTTGTTCTCAAGCCACATGGTTGAGGACTCCATTTTGCAGAGAGCTCAAACCACATGGTCTGACACCATGTTGCTAGGCCTCAACTCATGTCTGTGTCCTCAAGCCACATGGTTGAGGACGCCATTTTGTAGAGAGCACATGGTATGTGACTGCATTAATTTTAACACAGCTGTTATTGTGAAACCCTTTGCGCCAGATTAATGCACCTAAAGCCACGAACTGATACACATCCTATTTTCAAAATCTTCTTACCTGGATGAAAGCCTCCATGCAGGATACACTTGTATCTATACAGCCTGTAGTCCCTAAAAAAGGAGCCCGTAATGGGGATCCAGAATAGGGTCCATCAGCATGTGCTAGTATACAGGAGGATATATTGAGTATTCAAGATTTAGATTCCTTGTATTCTTCTGAGGAAGAGGGGGAAATCCTAGAAGAAAATACTTCTTTTAGTCATGACAAAGCAGAGTCATTAATAAAGTTTGTTAGGAAGACATTGGGAATTACCGAAGTTCACAAGGAATTAGATATTATGGACACGGCTTTTATTGGGGAAAAGAGGGCTTCCTTAGCCTTTCCTGTTCACAGCTCCATCCAGGATTTAGTTAAAACAGAATGGTATAAGGTTGATAGACATTTTTCCTTATCGAAAAGTTTTTTTTTAAAAATGTACCTCTTTGAAGAGGCTGATGTGAAAACTTAGGTTGATCCTTCTAAAATAGATATCGCAATTTCTCAACTAGCAAAGAAAACAACCCTGCCAATGGAGGATGGTTCTTCCTTGCGAGACCCAATGGACAGGAAAATGGAAACTCTACTTAAAAGACAGTTTTCTCTTCTAGGTCATGGCTTGTCTGTGTAGATCTATGTGGATATGGCTGACAGATCTAGAGGAGAAAATAGAATCCTCCACATCCAGAGCTGAACTTCTTAAGGAAGTAGCAACAATAAAGGAAGCAAACAGCTTTGCCTGAGACTCCTCCCTGGACATCTTTCAGTTGCTGGCCAAGACTTCTGCCATGTCAATTGTAACCAGACCTGCCTTATGGATCCGTTCATGGGGAGCAGATTCTACTTCAAAAGCAAAGCTTGTAGCTCTTCACTTTTCAGGAGAAGTTCTCTTTGGATCACAGCTAGAGGAATTGATCAAAAAATCATCAGGGGGAAAAAATGCGTTTCTGTCTCAGGATAAGAGATAGCCAAAGCCTTTTCGTGGAACCAGATCCCGCTCCAGAAGACTATCCTTCAGAGATTATAAAAGATGTCAGTCACATCGTACCTTTGAACAACCAAGGTCAAATGTCAGCCAGAGTGGAGAATTTAGGAGGGATTTTTTCCCGGAAGGTCCAGTCTAGAAAAGATTTCGCCTGAAGTTCCGTGGGCCCCTTTCCCAGAGTCAGTAGGGAGCAGGCTGACTCAGTTATCAGCTGTATGGGCTCAATTTTGCCCAGACCAATGGGTTTGTCAGACAGTGGGAAAGGGGAATCCACTGGAGTTTTTGTCCATGCCGACCAAACAAGTTTTTCGGAGGTCCAAGCTTCCAGCATCACTCAAGAAAGCAAGGGGCTTGTTGGAATCAGTCCAGAAGATGAAGACTTCCAATATTGTAGAAGAAATCCCATTGGACCAAAGGAAGAAAGGGATTTATTCCATTCTTTTTCTGGTACCGAAGCAATCAGGAGGTTACAGGACCATATTAGACCTGAAATTTGTGAATTCCTTTCTAATGCTTGCTTCCTTCTGGATGGAAACTATATCTTCAATAATGAAAATAATTCCTCCCCAAGGCATCCTGTCATCCATAGATCTTCAGGACGCATATCATCATCATCATCTACTCATCGGGCCCTATCACAGGAGGTTCCTGCGTTTTGCTATAGGGATTGATCATTACCAATTCGGGGCAATGCCCTTCAGACTATTGTCTGCTCCGAGGGTCTTTACAAAGATTTTGGCAGCCTGTTTGCAGCCCTGAGGAAAGATGGTGTTATGGCAGTCCCTTATCTGGACAATATTGTAATACTGGCATCATCCAGTCAACATGTGAGATTCTTCATGGATCAGACCAGAAGGCACTTAACAAACATGGGTTGGGTTACAAACCATCTCAAAAGCCAGATGATCCCAAGCCAGAAGATTATTTTTCTGGGAACACACTTTGATACTCGGAACATGACAGCTTCACTTTCAGAAGACAGGATAGTCAGACTGATCAGAGCAGTACAATGTTTCAGGGGGATGACAAGACCAACAGCACAAGATTTCACAGTGTTAGTAGGAGTCATCACATCAACCACCCAGATAATACCCTGGGCATGCTTCCACATGAGAGCCATTCAAAGCAATTATCTCAGGTTCTGGGACAGAAGCCCATACAACACCAATCAAAAATTCCTCTTCTTCAATCTACAAGATAGGAATTACATTGGTGGTCTAGCCTGAAAAACCTAGAAAAACGTTATTCCCTTGTAGACCCAGATTGGGAAATAATAACAATGGATGCGAGCCTCAACAGCTGGGGAGCAGTATGGCAATCCAATTCTCTTCAGGGAACATGGTCAGTGACCGAAAAGTTACTCCATATAAACATTTAGGAGATGAAGGCTGTCCGAGAAACCTTAATCAGATTGAATCAGCATCTCTGGGGCAAGGCAGTATGGGTAAGGTCAGACAACCAAGCCGCATTCCTGTACCTCATGAACCAAGGGGGAACAAGGAGCAAAGGTCTGATGCAAGAAACAAGCAAGATATTCCGATGGGCAGAGCAGAACCTAACGACTCGCTTCATCCCACATTTCCAGCAGGCTGAACCATCAAGCCAGTTATCTCAGCAGAACAAGAATAGGCCAGGGAGAATGGTCAAGACTGTAAAAATGTGTGGCCAACCAGAGATGGATCTTATGGCCTCAAAACACAATCGAAATGCAGAAAATATTTCTCCAGGTGGAAAGAGCCGGAAGCCCAAAACTAGCATGCTTTCAAGATAAAGTGGAATTTCAAGATGGCCTACATATTCCCTCCCTTCCGTCTTATTCCAGATGTCCTAAGGAAGATAAGAGGGGACAAAGTAGAATTAATTCTAATCGCTCAAAACTGGCCAAGAAGAGTTTGGTACTCTCAACTAGTGCAAATTAAATTGCTTCTCCTTGGAAACTCCCAGTAACTCAGGATCTGTTGACACAGGGCCCGTAAGCCATCCCAACCCAGCCTTTTTGAAACTGATGGCCTGGAGGCTCAGCGGGGCTCTTTAGCAACAAAAGGGCTTTCTAAAGAAGTAATTAACACCATTTTAGTGGAAATAAATAAATCAACTTCTACAATATATTGCAGAGTTTGAAAGACCTTCAGATCATGGTGTCTGGAAAGTGGAATCACAAGACATTCAATTTCCTCTACAACAATATTGAATTTTCTTCAGAGAAGTTTTTCATTATTGCTAAAACCTTCAGCTCTGAAAGTTCAACTTTCTGCTCTGTCTGCTATTTTGGCTAAACAATTTATTGATGATCCATTGGTTAAAAGATTTATTAAAGCTCTATCTAAAGTTAGACCAACAATCAGAGTAGTAGTCCCACCTAAACCTAGTTCTGGAGCAACTTGCAAATTTTTCCTCTTTTGAGCCTATGGCTAATATTTCTATCAAGAACCTATCGCTCAAAACTGCTTTTCTCACGGCAATCACATCAGCCAGATGGGTGGCTGAGTTACAAGCACTATCCTATAGATCTCCTTATATCCTCTTTCATCAGGACAAGGCTGCTGTTCTGCGAACTTGCCCTTCCTTTAGATCTAAGGTAGTCTCAGACTTCCACATCAGTCAAGATATTGTACTTCTATCCTTCTGCCGTAATCCTACATCTGAAAAGGAGAGGAAGTTTCATAACCTGGATCTTGTCAGATGCCGATCATATTACTTGGATAGAACCAAGGAAGTCAGACTTCCTATTTATTCATTTTTTCGGAAAATTTAGAGGGAATACAGCATCCAAAGCCTCACTTTCCAGATGGATCAAGGACTGCACATGACTTGCTTATAATGATGCCATACTTCAGCCTCCAATTAAAATAAAGGCTCGCTCTACAAGGGCAATGTCCACCTCATGGACAAGCAAAGCAGAAGCATCATTAGAAGACATCTGTAAAGCGGCTACATGGACATCAATATCTACGTTTATAAAACATTACAAACTTGATGTTCAGGCATCTACAGATGCAAAATTTGGAGGAAAGCCCTGGAAGCAGTTGTGCTGGTGTAACGGTAGTATGTTCCTTTATTATATCTCTGTCCTGTATTCACAGGGTTTTCAATTTAAGGGGTGATGGTTTTCTACACCTTTGTAAATTTCTCCTCCCTTCTGGTACACTGCTTGTGTATATCCCACTCTACTGCCATGGAGTGGACACAGAAGAAAAGGGGACATTTAATCACCGATATTTCTGTTTCTTCTGTGTCCCTCCACGGCACACCCAACCCTGTTTACATTTTTTTGTTTATATCTCTACAGCTTCGATATTTAAGCAAAGAGATTGGTCCTACCAGCTGGGAGGCGGAGACTAAAGCCCACTCTACTGCCTTGGAGGGACACAGAGGGTCAGTGAGTAAATATCAGTGAATCAGTGAATATCAGTGAGTAAATTTCCCCTTTTTTTTAACACTTTGGATGCCAGATGTGTGTCAAAAGCATTGGCTTGGACTCTCCTCTCTCACTCAAAAGATTAAATTCTTTTTAATTGCAAAGTACAAAATGTACACAATATGGCAATTATCAACTCATATAATCACATTATGATCCATTTTATGGCCTGTCACATGCAGATAGACTAGGACTGCAGAGCAGTGGACTTGATGTCTAAGCCGAAGTGCAATTCTGGAGCAGACCAACTGCACCACAGGAGACAAAAAAAAAAAAATATGATAGATTTAATTAGGGCTTTTAGCCTTAGAAAGACAGGTAGGTCTCCAGCACTTTGCAAAATGATGCATTTTAGACTTCTGTACCATTCTGAGGGTTAAATCCCCATTTAAATAAATGGGAATTTGGATTTTCCCCCTTTGGTTCATTTGGTTTAACTCAGAATTACACCACTTTTATTTAGTACATCAGCTCACATTATCTAGGTAACAGTATGTATATAGTATTATACCAGCTCTGTCTATGCTAATCTGATAGATGTAATGTAAGTATATAAAGGACACATTGACCGACTTCTTCAGCGATAGAACAGAAGAAAGTGTCTAGACTAGAATATGCTAATAATGCTAATGATGATAAGCGTTCCTTCAGTTTGATTATGGCCAGGAATCTAATGCCTCCTGTCTACTTTTATTTCCAACAGTCGATATATTCATGACTTGCCCCTGGTCCTGGTTTTTGGTATTGCTACTTCTCCAATGATAATCCACAGACTCCTGTCTCATTCAGTCTCGTCTCTGCTGTGCATAGAACTTTTCCAGTCTTTGTCATGCACAGAGCACTTGGCCACAGTTGTTGATAAGGTAACACTCTTTATAGATAACAATTTTGGGAAACAGCACCATGAATGATCATACAGTGACAATCCTCACTGCAGTTACTGGATCACCCTTGTAGAAAAATTCAACTGTTCAACTGGAATTTCCACTCATTTCCTAGTTTATAAAGGAAACCCATTGAGGCTGATGTACCAAGATTAACTGGAACAAGTCATTTACACCATAAGAAACACATTACCCAGCTCCCAATGATTGATAAAAAATGCAATGTATTGCATTGACGGCCTCTAGCATTCAAGGTGTTAGAAGCATTATTTAAATTCATGGGAATAATTAAACATTTATTTCTTCCCTGTGATGCAGTTGGTATGTTCCATCCATCAGCCTTCTTGTTTTCTCGTGACTGATGACTATATGCATCTTTGGGAAAGCACTGCTACACCTCCTCTTCACACTTACCTGTGCTTCTTGTGCAGTATTGAAGAGAAGTTGCTTTTTTCAATCATATGTCTGTGTTGGACATAATGGGACTTATGTATAAAGACAAAGCAGAATAGATAAACCTCTTGAATGCTAGATAGGTCTCCAGTACATTTCAAATCAATGCATTGGCAATCTCTCTAGCATTCAAGGAGTTAAAGGCCTCAAATAAATATTGATTTATTTGGGGAGTTCTTATTTGTCTTGCCCCAGAATTTCTTCACTTTGCCTTAACCCTTTGTGTGCCAGAGTGGCACTCAAAGGGTTAATACACAAGGGTCATTTACTGAGAATGTAATGCCAACAATCCTCTCATTAAGACACAGTATGTATAATCTTAAGCAGGGTATGCGTGTAGTGAGTATGTCTGTCTATTTTATAACTGAATGTAATATAGGCCTAGAACATGGGCAAAGTGTTCATTTCTTCTAGTTGTAAGTAGAGGTAAACAAGAGGGTTTAATACTATTCTCCCCACATCAGAGTTTGCCCTGAAAGTTGTGGCTCATACTATATCAACAATCCTAGTTGTACTTGAATTAACATATAAAGGGCTGAAGAGGTGCAATTCTGGGGCAAAACAACTCCCCCAAAGGGGACAAATGAAGATTCCACTAATCTCCACTGATTCGATTAGCACTTTTAATCCCTTCAGTTGGCTGTAGACCTCTCTAGCATTCAAGGGGTTAAAAGCTCTGTTTAGAAGGGAATTTTCATTTGTCGTGTGTGATGCAGTTGGTTTGCTCCAGTATTGCAACTTGCCAACTTGTTCTCTCTCTCTTGCTTTCCCCCTTCTCCCCAGCTGCTCCTGTCAAACCACTTCCCATTCAAGCTGAGTGGAAAAGTTCTGCAGGTTCTCATCACCATCTTTTTGTACCATGATTTCTCTGTACAGAACTTCATCAAAGGCCTTCAGGTAAAAGTACTGCCATAGAAATGTATGTGGTGTATTAACATTTCCTAATAATAACTTCCCACTTCCCTTACTGTGGCCAGAAATTCCCAGTGACCTCTAGGAATTTTTCCCTTGTGCCTTTGGTCAAGGGAGAACATTTCATCCAGTCATGGATGTCATTTCCATGAAGGCTGACTTGATAGTTGCTAGCAGGACAACAGGACCTCAAGTTCTGGTCACTTTGTAATCTTAACCTTTTAAGGAAAAGTGGGATGTGCGACACATTGCAATCTACATACTTGAGTTTGAAAAACTGCTAGCAGCTGTCTTGTCCACCTCCATGGACATGGTTTCGTAACTGATGATGATATCTCTGAGCGAAGGTGCAAGACAATTCATAGGGGCCATTAGGTTATTCTTATCATAGTAAGGTGAGTGGAAGTTGTTATAATGTCTTAAAGGGATAGTAATACTCTGTTTTATCTTTATTTTATTTTGTAGGCATTAAAAAAAACATGAAGAACGATATAAGTCTTATCTCTCAAACCTTTATGGTTTAAGAGATATTCACAAGCAAAGTATCCCCCCCCCACCTATTCAGCCAGTTCAGAAGGGAGGTGCCCAGGTAGACTGCAGAGAGGGACAATCTTCAATTAAGATAAGGGAAAAAGCTGAAAAACTTGTTAAGGGGGGAAGGGCTTTCATTGTTTTCATACAAAGAAGAGTGTCCCCTTCTGTTATCTGTCCTGTCATACAACCTGATCCACATCTGAGAAGAGATGGCTTACACTAGGAAAAAGGGGCGGGAGGGGGAAACTTTGCTTGTGAATATCTCTTAAACCATAAAGGTTTGAGAGATAAGACTTATATCGTTCTTCATGTTTTTTTAATGCCTACAAAATAAACTAAAGTTAAAACGAAGTATTACTATCCCTTTAAGCTGCCTTTAAAGGCTAACTTTACTCTAGGAATACATAGCTATTAATTTAGTTTACAGATTAATTTACCGAGGTAAGTGTCATTAATACAATTTATATCTATTGTTTGCATTATGTCTGCCTTTTCCCATAATCTCTGTTGCAGTCTGCATCTAGATCACACCTCTTAAAAACAAAAAGTAGACTTCAGTATACCTCAATGGATAGTAATTCTCTAGTCTTGTTCATATTTTAAACTGAAATATGCAATGGCCTACAGCGGAGATCAAATGAAAATAAAAACTTGTGAAGAGATATCTGATTGCAGTATGAAGAACTCCTATTTGGTTAAGACTATGTGTTAAGTAAATTGAGCCACTTACTCTATGGTACAGGTCACCATTAAGGCTGTGTTCACATACTTGACTTGAATGGGGCAGCAGTAGTGTTGCTCCATTCAAGCCTACAATGTTCCTTACCTGCCTTGCCCTGTGTTCCTCTAGAGGTATTGCTTGTGTGGGGTGGGCAGGTCAGATGGCCAGTCAACATCTATGTAAGCCATATATGATAGTCTTATGCCCCTTGAATGCTAGAGGGGTCTTGAGCACATTGCGAAGCAATGATATGCAGACCTCTAGTATTCATGAATTTAAAATCCCTATTTAAATGAATGTTAATGATTAGTTCTTCACTATAGTTCAATTTGTTTGCTCAGTAATTTTTTCACTCTTGAACATACTGTCCTAAGTCTTTCATGTGGGTAATCTGCACATCATCAGTACTACAGTTTCACTCTGTGTTGATTCCTGGCCAGAAAGCTGTAACTGACTGACTGCATCATACAACCAGTCACCCATTTGAAAAGCTACATTACGAGCCAGCTGTATTATTTTTGGACACTTAGAACAGCAGAAACATGAGCTAATGTTGCATGTCTGAGCAAGCCCTAAATATTCTTATCCTCACTGTGACATTGTTACATACTTGATATAGATATGAGTCCATTAAGTTCATCAAATGTCAGAATTCTTTTCTCCCAGAAAATGTTTAGAGCTTGGTGTGCGGTATCGCAATGAGGTTGGATTCCCCTCTGGCACTGAAAATGCCAACCTTTTTTCTTACAAGAGCTGTTGAATTGCTTCTTCATAGTGTTGACCTATCTCCCATAAGACTCTGTTTAAACACAACTTAATTTCCTATGTATACAGTATAGGCAGTGTGTTCCACAGAACACGCTCTATTTAATACAACATAGTTTATTTTTATTTTTGGGGACAGGGCAGAGTCGGTAAGAAGGGTACATTACAAGTTAAAGGGATAGTAATACTTGAAAATAAGTTAATTTTATATTGAAGCCCTTAAAAAAACATGAAAAATAATATAAGTCTTATCTCCCAAACCTTTATGGTTTGGGAGATATTCAGAAGTAAAGTTTCCCCTGGAGTGACATCATTGCTCCACCCTTCAGATTTGGAATCTGGTCCTGGGACCGGTTGTGCCTCTCCAGAAGTGCTGAGATCACCATTTTTAAAAATAATTTCTTAATTGGAATGGTCTACAAAGTGTGCTTCCAAGACAGGCACACTTTGTAGATAGTTCCAATTAAGTAGTTCTTTTCAAAGATCGTGATCTCGGCACTGCTAAAGAGCTGCCGGTTGCTCTGTGGACCGAATTCCAAATCTGTCCACTAGATGGCAGACTTGGCTGAAACAGCCAGGAAAAGAGAATTTTACTATATTTTACATGTGAATATCTCCCAAACCATAAAAGATTGGGAGATAAGACTTGTATAATTTTTCATGTTTTTTTAAGGGCTACAATATAAAATACAATTATTTTCAAGTATTACTATCCCTTTTTAGAGCTTCTTGATTATTGTAAAGAGTGGTCTCACAACTATTTTAAAGGGACGGTAAACTTTTACTATGAAAATATTTGTATTGTGAAACTTTTTTCTTCTGAATAAAACAAGGGTGTTTCTACTGTAGGGAAATGTTTCAGTCAGAATTTGTTAGAACAAACGTGCAATTTTTTTATGTGTTAACATTCAAGATATTTGCAGCCAGGTGACAGAGTTACTATTATTACAAGTGAAAAGCTGTGTTGCTGACACAAACTTTCCTCCCTATAATAAACAATGGTAATTTCTGAATGTTATGAAATGTTTTTACACACACACATCGTAATAACTGACGTGACTGTGCTTATGGGTAATGCCCATTGCTTTTCTGTGTCTTCTTACAGCTGTCTGTGGTAGAACATTTTTACAACCAGCCTCTCAGCATTCTGTGTGTCAGCCTTCCAGAGAGCAGGAAAAGAATAAAGAACTTATCACATGCACAGTGTGAAAATATTCGTCATTTGTCTTCCTTTATGAGGTAACTGTGCTTTCCTTTAACTGTTGTGTGACTTCTCATAATGCTAATTTGTGTTTGAATATTTCTAGTCTGTGACCTGTGCATGTGTTTTATTGATTTGCAGAGACATTGGTGTTTACATTTTATTAAATGCTATTTGGACTTCTGTTGGTATATTCAGATTTGGGCTCAGATCATTACCAGTTCACTGCTCTGTCGTTTGGCCCAGCTTCGGCGCCTAGCGATTTCACCAGGGTCATGGTAGCCTTCATCCATGCCCTGGGCATCTCCCTGACACCGTAATAGGCTGATCTCTTAATTAAAGCTCCCTCAGAGGACCTCTTGACTTGTTACATTCAGGACTTCGGGTCCACCATGGGTGGATCCTGAATATGCTCAAGTCCATCTTCATCTCTGGTGCCTTCCCATGTTCTGATGTTCCTGGGAATGAGGTTCGACACCTGTCAGCGGAAGGTCTTCCTACAGAAGGAGAAGATTCTTCTTGTCATACAGGAAGTGTCTCAGGCCCTGGAGTGGCCCCCAGCTACGATCAGGGAGTTTGTGAAAGTTCTGGGCAGATTGATGTCAACGTTGGATGCTGTACCTTACTCCCAGTATCACACAAGAGAACTACAGTGGGATGTTATCCAGAGGTGGCACACGGGTATCCGGGACATCTGGATCATCAGATCTCCCTCTCTCTGAAGACCAGGAAGGACATCCAGTGGTGGTTGCAAAGGCCAAACCTGGAACAGAGGAGCCTTTGTGATTCCAGACTCTGGTCATGACAGATGCCATCCTCAGCGAGTGGGGTGCAGTTCTGGGTCATCTGGGTGTACAGGGCCAGTGGACCCAGGAGGAGTCTGTCTTGTCCATCAGTGTGGCCCTCATCTGTTGGACCTCACTTCTGTTGGGGAAGCCTGTGAGTGTACTGTCAGACAATTCATGGTTGTGGCATACATCAATCGCTGGTGGGAAACTAGCATTGCTCAACCTGTTCGAGTTGAGGTACATTCCAGGCTGGGCGGAGGACCACGTGACGACCAATTTGGCTATTCACATTCCAGGGATAGACAATGTTCTGATGGAATTTTTAAGTCGACAGCACTGGAAGTGTTCTACCTGATTGTGCAACAGTGAGGTGTGCTAAAGATAGATTTCATGGCCACCAGAGACAACAGGTCTGTTCCAGACTTCTGCTCCCGGACAGGTGACCTTCTGGCTTTTGCCAAGGATGCAATGTCACCTTGTTTATGTGTTTCCTCAGATTCCTCTTATACCCAGGGTACTCTGGAAGGTCAGGATGGACGTAGCAACAGTCATTCAGGTCCCTCATTTGTGGCCCAAGAGGGAGTAGTTTGCAGACTTGGTCAGTCTCTCAATTCAGGATCCGCTTTCCCTTCCTCACAGGCCGGATCTCTTGCACCAGGAAAGAGAATGTGGAGAAAATGACTTTGATGGAATGGCTCTTGAAGCCAAATCCCAAATCAGAAAGGTTTTATTGCGGAGGTTGTTGCCTCCATGATTCAGGCCAGAAAGCTGGTCTCGACCATAGGGTATGGTCTATTTTTCATAAGTGGTGTCATTGAAAGATTTTTACTTTCTCTTGGTGTTGTCTTTCCTCAAAGATGTGGTGAATAAAGGCTGTATATCTGGGCACTCTCTTTGTTTTTCTAGAGATGTTTTGCCACCATTCCAGATGTCAATGTTTTTCTTCAGGGGGATGGCTCATGCTTTCCCTTCCAATAAGGCTCCTACTCCTCTGTAGGGTCTTAACCTGTTTCTGGGTGTTTTGCAGAGGCCTCCTTTCAGTAGTAGTGCGGACAGTCACCGAGTTGCAAGCATTGTCTTGTAAACCATTTTTTCTGATGCTTCATTTCCAAGGTCACCATTGCCTCTTTGATTAAAACTACCGTACGCCAGGCATATGAGATCTGGAAGAAACCTGTTCCTTTATGATCACAGTGCATTCCACTAGATCTGCTGAGGTGTCTTGGGCCTACAAGAATCAGGTCTCAGCTGAGCAGTTGCGCAAGGCAGTGACTTGGTCCTCTTTGCATACCTTCGCCTGGGGAATTGCACACTTGTTTTGCCAAGCTGTTTTTAAGTAGTTTCTGAGCCCTGTTGGTTCTTGTTCTTGTGTGCTGTGTAAGTCCAGTGTCTGATGCCATTTAATGCTTGGGATATTCAGATACTGGATAGTCTTGGGGAATTCTGGTATCATGAGTATTTTTATAAGGTCCTTTTTCCCACCTCTGTGAGCTTAGCATTGCTATATCCCCATAGTACCTGTGTTCCATATGGTATGTAAGAGAAAAAGGACTATTTTTGTTTATGGTCTTGCCTTCCTGGGTAGAGGAGTCCTTGTTAGTCTTTTTTCTCTTCGGAAATGTTCTTCTCTTCCCAGCTTACTTTGTATGTGTGGCTTCAGTCACATGAATTCTTGGAGTTTTGTAGGCGGGGGGGGGGGATTGAGCTGAAGGAGGAGGGAGGGAGGAAGTCTCCACCCATAAGACTCTGTCTTTTGAGATGTGCCCTGCCCTCCAGGAGGAGAGACTCAACCTACATGGTACCTATGTTCCATATGAACTAAAGAGAAAAGGATTTAACAGGTAAGAACACTAAAATCCTATTTTCCAAGGGGCCTTATCCGTATGTTATGTTTTTTATCTTTATCGCTCAGTCAGTGCTTTGATAAATATTTGCTTACAGTTCTCAATATCAGTAATTCAGCTCACAATGGGCAATATAGGTGTTCCAACATTGCATTTATCTGTCATCCAATGTGGAATAGAGGAACATGTCATATCATCTCCTCCTCCAGAAGGTCAGGGCAATCAAAAAAGGATTCTGAGGCAGAGACTTCATCCGCCCTTCCACGTTACCCCTACCTGCTAATCCCTTTTTTAAGTCACCCTGTGATCAAGAAGTAGCATGGACACAGCTCTCTTAGTCTTTTTTTTTTTAATTTTAATATCTTAGTATTTGGATCTGTATAATTTCCCATCAGAAAGGTTCCTGTTTCTGGTTTTCTACTTCATGTATTGCTCAGTGCACAGGTGTCACGGTTGGCAAGCAAAGACAAGAGTCAGACGGTATAGTAAAAAATCACCTTTATTCAAATAATAAGCAGTAATGAATAATGATGATCATAAGCAGAGGGCGACTGATGAGGCTAGAGACTTTATCAGAAACAGGAGCCGCCAACACATCCACCACAACTGATAGAGAGTAGGCCAGAGCTAGCTTTGGTAGTCTCAGTCTTCCCAAGAGGAACACAGATACGACCCTACTGTCTCCCAAAAGGATGGCAATGAGGGAGATTACTGACTCACGCCTGCAGTCAGTACGGCCAGAGTCCGCCAGAGCCACAGGTCTGCACCAGGTAGGATGTCTGCGGTTCGAGGAGCAACACATTAGGATAACCAGACACAGACACAGGTCAGCACTAGATTGGATAGTCAGACAAGCCAGGGTCATACATGGAGCGAGTAGCCAGCCAGAGCCACAGGTCTGCACCAGACAGGGTGTCCACTAGTTAGGAGGCAACACAGAGAGTAGCTGGACATATCCCCAGGTCAGCACCAGATTGGCTAGTCAGACAAGCCAGGGTCATACATGAAGCAGGAAGACAGCTTGAGCCTTAGGTCTGCACCAGATAGGGTTCCACTAGCTAGGAGGCAACACAGAGAGAGTAGTTGGACAGAGCCACAGGTCAGCACCAGATTGAATAG